>ML817670.1:100552-140627 GCA_009831015.1 Picea engelmannii | reverse complement strand
ATCCATCCGAGGGTCGTTATGTTGTTGTAATGAAGGTTTGATTGCAACGGTATCGTGACCAGTTTTAGTCATCTTTCTTCTTCATCTTATTTGCCTCTGATACTGAAGTGTCCACGATTGAAGGATTCACATGGATTGTTATAGCTGTATTGTAATGGATGTTTGATTACAATGTTGTTATGGTGTTCTTCAGTTTCCCGAAACTTTGAATCTAAGAGGATCTTGTGTTTGAATTTTTTCCTCCTTAGGCTGCTTGAAGACCTGATGTCCATAGTAGACCTCTACATTTTCCTAACCAAAGTATTCCTCCTATTCACCTTTACTACAACTTACTGACTAAAGTTGATCAAGACCTCAATTTCCTGTGCGTGCTAGTCCAGTTTTATGAGTTAAAACGATATCGTCTTGAGTCTTATCCATTTGACCTCTTTAAAATCATTTCATAGTGACATATAACCTGATGGGTACTGGGCTTACCTTCAATGTAATATGAAGGTGACTTCTAGTGCTAACAATTTGCACAAACACAGAGGAAATGATTACAAAGCCATTTAAGCAAGGAAACAATTGTTATGATTACGGGGTCTAGCAAGCAAGCCATCGCCATTGAAGTTGACAAACAACCTTGGTTAGATCTATACAATCTTAGAAAAAGGTGGCTCTAGAGGTATGCAAAATTTTAGATTCCAATTTTTTCTTATGGCAGTCACTTGTTCAAAAATAGGGAAATATTATTCTTGAGCCACTCCTAGTTAATTTAAAACATGAACAATACAATTAATTGGTTTTTGGTATACCAAGACATAGAGTCACTGATATAAGCACACTGAAACTCACCAATATATTCACGTTGAAAGTGCATGCTAAATTTATTTTGACCTATTTTAGATAGTGTAAGGACTACGTGGTATGTGAAAACCTGACCTTATGGATCTCTTTGGTGGTTGGCTTGATTGTAAGTGATAACCCGACCTTAAATATAGCTCTAATCTTCCTGTTTGTTGGTAAGACCGAGCAATTTTTTTAGTTCATCTCCTTACATGAAAACCTGACCTTATGGCTCTCTTTGTTGGCAGGTTTGTTTGTAAGTAATAACCTGACCTTCAAGTTAGCTCTTATTTTCTTGTTCGCTCGTAAGAACGAGCGATATTTTTAGCTCATAACCTTCTTTGCTAACTAGATGCACCAACTTTTGGCATGGATATCTACCAACTCCTACGATCTATTGGAAAATATGCAATTAATTGAAAAATAGAGACAATACTAATAGGTGGTAACAAGAATATATTTTCATTCCTACGATTATCAACGTAGTATTTTGAAAGTAAAAATATATTGTCTACTATAAATTGTAGATTACATCCCATAGGAACTCCAACTTTTCCTTGGTAAGGTAATTCTCATGATTCAATTCTTTTAACTGTAGTGACAAAGGACATAAACTTAAGCTTGTCCTCGGTAAGGTAATACTTTTGATTTGATTCTTGTATTTATAGGTATGAATAGGAGAGCTAATGCAAAGATATATTAACATATAACTTAACCATTGTGTATGGAGGTGGGGAGGCTGTGAGGGTGTGAGAAAGTGGTGAGGTGGTGAACATGTAGCGAGGGAAAAGGTCAGGTCCTAGTCTGCCAAAGCCTTCCCTTCCCAAAGACCTGCCAAGAACTTGCAAGTTTGGCAGGTGAATTAATAACGCATTTAGCAACAAGATGTGCATTGATGATTACATGTAGCTTACCCTACCAATGCATGTAAATATCATAGAAGCCTCACACTGCACTACTGCAAGATGCAGGTGGTCAGAACCTTGAGTGGATCAACACTGTCAGAGCCCGACTCCCTCACAACTCAATTTTTTTTTTTTTTAAATTCAATTGTTAATTCTAACAATTCAGAAGAATAAATCAAAGAAACCAGGGAAATACAATCACATCAACGATGTTACGAGGAAAATATCTCTATGGCTAGGGGAAAACCACAACAGATGGAAATGAATGAAAAAATCAACTCTATTCTCAAGTATGCTATATAAACAAATATGCTAGCAAGACAAGATAAAAGGCCTACCTCGTCCAGACGTTCGATGAAGACCACCATTGAGCACTTGACCCAAATCAATATACCTGCAACTAGTCTTCAAAAACTAAGCAAAGCAAGCATATGGTGATAATATATGATGTTATCACATTCAATAGTATAATCCATTAACATTCATAAAAAATACTCCCATGGAATAATAATTCAAATATTTGCAAGATATCAATTGGATGAGAAAAGAGTATTTCTATTAAGATATAATCAACATAAGTGAATAAGTTACAGACTTTCGTGTCAGCACGGTTCAGAACCGAGAAACTAAGTTCCTTTCAGCTGGGCCTCCACCACTTCAATCCTCCACCAAAGGCAAGCTCATGTAAGAGAGACAATGGAGTTCTCACTCAATAAGGGAAGAGCTTGGGGGTTAAACACTGTGTTCAGACTTAAAGGACAAAGGGATGCAGACTCAATGTGAAGTGAATAATTCCTTAAGAGTAACTTTGCTCTCAAAGTTGAATTCTTTCTCCTCTTTTCCATAGCTTGGAATTATCCCATTTATATCCTTCAAGTGGAACTGAAGGGTCGAGTCAGAACATTTCCAATATATGGAAGACCAAGGATCATTGATCTCCTGTCGTGACATGGAAACCTGACACCATTTTTCAATTATGGGCACATTTCCCGATGTACGTGGGTTGTAGTGGTGCAGCCTGCTTATATGCATGTTGTATAGTAGGCAAGGTGTGTATATGTGGAAACATTGTATTTTTAGCTTTGGGATTTTCAAAAAGGGATTAAAAGTTTGCATGGGGAAATGGAAAGAGGCCTTCTATGCAATATTGCATAGGGTGAGGTAAATCTAGCTATAACAGATGCCCCCTAATGTGTGGGTCAGAGGAGTATCTGTGATGTCCGAAATACATTATAAAAAACCAGAAGTGGAGTGATGGGGAACCAGCTAGAAGAACTAGTTGCTCATTACAATCTGTACTGACTTTTCATACATGGCTGCCAACTTGAATTACACTACAGATTCAGATACAAATGCGGTTACATGCCAAAGGATGTCATAGTCACGAACAAGGCTCAGTAGAACCAGTCTAAAAATCAATATGGAGAAATCTATATACAATGGAGTACAATGTGAAGTCACATAGGTATTGGTCCAATGAAAAGGAAGCAACAAATCAGGAAATTTGCAGCCGCATACTGATGTCTTCAAGTCTTCTACACAATCCACCAAAGGTGCAAGTCTACATCGTGTGAATAAAGGAGTTGAGGTCGAACAGAATGCGACTTTGTATGATTACCGGTCATTGAGGTATACCATTAACAAACATGAGACAACCTACCGATGATGAAAGTAGGTATCAAGGCACCAAGTACATTCTTACAAGTGTGAATAAAGGATTTGGGGCCGAACACTTGAAGAATCCATCGATCAGGAGACATTGATGCATTCCCAATTGTCGATGGCAAGAGAACCTGCCACTAATGAATGCAAGCCTCAAGGTACTCATAGGACTCTAGGCCTCGTTTCCAGAATAGATGAGCTGAAATCGATGGAAGGAGACTCGCTGAAAGGAGAGAATTAAGGCATCTCTCATCATTCAACACAAGGTACAAAGCAGGAGCTTCATGATTTGTAGGAAATCAGATGAAGAACATGTTCACGAACCAACGACCCTGTGCATCTTTCGCGTGTGCCAAGTGCAAGCGGTACACGAAAAAGACCCTCTCAATAACAACCAATGAGGAAAAATGATGATAAAGGTGAGGAAACCACTAATAAGGCTAATGTCATCCAAGATACTACACGAATCCCAATGTGTGAATAGATGTCTTGCCATCGAAAACAAGGGAAATCACCCAGTCAATGAACAATGATGAAATGTCGACTGCTGGGTTCAAGGTTACCTACCAATGAGAAAAGTATGACCAGGGTGCGAAACAAGACTACAACATCATGTGATTCTGAGAAAAACTGAGGGTATGGCCGACATGCAAAGTCAAGAGTTTTGAGGAATGGCCGACACAGGTTGATATACATCCTTTGAACAAGAGCATGAGACATATGGAAGACTCTGACAACATAAACTCAATGATGAAACCATGAGATGCAGGAGGCATCAATCAAGTTCTCCATAGGGACTGGAAGAGTAACCAGTCAATGGGAAAGACTCTCTATAACAAGCTCAACTTCCTAAGGCCATGCTAAACTCAAAATTATGATGACAAGTGGACTCAATAACTTTGTGCTCTGTTCAAAGGTGACACGATTGCTGCCAATATAAGATAATACTCCCTTCCCGCTCGTCTTTTTTTGTTTTTTCATAGTCAAATGAATGCTATGATACAGAGGAGGAAACGACTATCGCAAGTAAGAAAACTAGTTCCGATAGTGGAACATACCTATGCTCAATGCAAGGAGGTGCATGTGGGAGATGGACACTCGAGGGAATGTTCCCTCCTAGGTATAGGGTGTTAAATTGCAAAGGATATAAACGAGGCTCTGCTTGGTTGAGGATGAAAAACTGCTGAGGCAAACAGTTTATAATGCAAAGCGAGAATTGGCTATAGGCTCAATACTGCAAGCAAGAGCATGAGATGCAATCACAACTTAACGCCAGAAAATGTCCTTTTTCGTAGTCTTAGTCTACTTGGTTTGAAAAAGGGATAAACTTGTACCAAATAGACGTCCTTTCAAATCTGATTTACGAGTGTGAAAGAGACAAGTTCACTCAACAATATTTTTGCTTTTTGAAAATGAGTCGGAAAAGAGATTAACTAAGACTCATGACCCTTCAAGTCCAATTTAACAAATGTGAAAGGGACAAATTTACTCGACAATCTTTTCACTTTTTAGACGAGTCGGAAAAGAGATTAAATCAGACTCACTTGGGAGTTTCTAGGTGGCATGTCATGGGGGAGGCTACCATGCTGGACTTCTGTGGAATGTCAGTATCTTATGAATAGCTGACACAATCTTGGGAAAACCCAAAGCTCTCCAACTCAAGGAGGATAAATTTCTAGTGGAGGTTATCGTCTCCGTGATATATTAGATAATGTCTCTTACTTGAAAGGACATAGGCAGCGGCATTGGATACCCCACAAGACCATCCAAATCAAAGAGAACTTCTCCAGGACTTGAAGGGAGAGTACTCAGGGGGAGTAAAACTCTTTCTTGTTTAGAAGGTGCAGTATTAGAAATGCTAACGACATGGTTGAAGGACGCATCACCCTCCAAAAGGAGAGTTGGATTGACCAGAGATTACACTGGTACAACCACTTCTTCAACTCCAAGTTGAATAGGATGTGTGATAGCAGGGATAAGAGGCACATCACCCTCAACAACGGGGGTGTGGTCAAGAGATAATTACATTGGCATGACCACCATGTCAATCAAAGGAGAAACATGGTGTGGGGAAACCATAGATGCCTCAGAATCCGAAGGGCCCTTAGGTGAGAACCACGCTTCCAATATACCAGCAGTAGCAGGGCATAAATGAGTCAGGTGATTTCCTTCGCAAGTCCTGCAAAGGAATTTGGGCTTTCGTCTAAGACGTCTAGGCTTCTCAATCGTATGAATGCCTCCAACTTCATTTACAATGGCTGGTGACATGCTCTCAATGTGACTGGCAGAGGCTAGAGAGTAATCTCCCAGATGATGTACATAGGTTGGAGATGTGACATCGATATGACTCTTGGCGACTAGAGTGATGCCCCTAGCATGACTAGCAGCGACTGGTTGCAGGTCTTCAACATGACTTGCAGAGGTTGTTGACCAATCTCCAACATGACTAGTAGAGGTTGGTGATGGAGCTCCAGTATGAATGGTAGTGACTGGACTAGTGGTGGTGGGTTGTGACATTTGATACCAAGGTCCCCATAAATATTGGCTTTGAAACATTGCAGGCCAGGAAGGGTCCTGTTTTACACCCTGTCCCTGTCGGGAAAGGTGGTATCCTCTGCCTAAATGATCCAAATAGGTTTGTACGGGCATCATCACTGAAGTCTGTGAAGATACATAAGTATGATAAGGATTATTCAAGTGAGGATATATGTTGCCCCAATGTGAAGGGGTTCCGTGAAGAGGGTAGCCCAAACTGTAAAACTGATTCCCTTTGGTATGAAAGACCCGAGGATATGTGTGGACCCGTCATGGGAAAAGTGTTCATAGGAATCCGGATGGTAGACAAAGGATAGATAGATGGGGTGTAATAAGTATGATAAGCACCCATTTGAGTACTGGCTCCTGAAAAAACATAGTTAGGACTGGATCTATAAGAGGGGAGGTTCCAACCTCCCATAGTGAGAGTTGTTTGAGAGACATGACTCCTATCAAATGAATATGTAGACGGCGGGGCCATGGTGCCCTCAGATGCAATGCTAGGATTCATATAAGTGGGCCAGGGAGAGGATGGAAAGGGTGAAGGGACATTCAACATATCAACAAGAAAATGATTAGAGACCCAAGGCATGTACTGAGTGTCATAATTCTGTATACCATTATGAAAAGAGAACGGGTTCGTCCCCATGAAATGAGTGAACATCATGGGGGGGTGTAGCAGTAAATGAGGGAGCCGAAGGAACTTCACTATCCATGATAATAAAAACTCAGTATAAAACCCTAAGGCCAACTAGTGATCAAAGAGCACACCAAAAATAATCAAACAAAAAATATGCACATAGACATGATAAAGTGGTTGAAAGGGGCCTCCCTCCCTAAAGTAGGTATGCCTCACCCAATAGGAGCTTGAGACTCCCTCCTAAAGATTGAAGGTAACATAATTAGTTATAAGGGCCCCCGTGGTCTTAGCAACCAGTCGGTCAGATCCCCCTGTAGAGGTAATCCTCCATAAAGGCTGTGTGATGTCCAACCCTTATCTGACCTAGGGTACTTGTAGAATAATCCCTGCAAGTAACCTATGTGGCACCTAAGTCAAGCAACTAATCAACCACTGTATAACCAATGCACAGAAAAGCATCCATAAGTTAGGTCCACCGTATGGGTAGGGTAGCAAAGCCTAAAACCTTGAAAGCACCGCCTCTCACGGAGGTAAGGGCACTAGCAAGATCCCCATATACGAATAGATCCCTAGAAATATCTCTAAATCTAAGAAGGTATCGGGGTGATATACCTTCAACTGACCTCATGTGACCATGTGATTAACTCCGGTGTAAGTGGAGCCTCCTGATCTTACCGATTATAGAATGGATTTCCCCACTCCCTTAGTCAGACACATATGTTGATTTAATAGCCTTGGAGAAGTTTACTCACAAAATCCTATTCCAAGGCATTGAATCCTAAGCTAGTTTGTGCACCCTAGAAAATGAAATCGTTACTAATCAATTTTAAATTATATCGTTAATTTTAATGGCCGTGCTTACTCAAAAGGTCCGATCATGAAACTGGTGATGTTATGACTCAACAAGTAAAGTAAATATGAATACAATGCAAAGTTCTAACTTCAATTTTCAATGAATGATATGCTTTCTAAAAATGCAATTTTTAATTCAATTCTGCAATTCTGAATAAAAATGAAATCTTTCTTTACATGCACTAAGATAAATGACAAAGACTCAAAAGATCAAAATGCTAATCAATGCAAAATGCCTAATATTTTTGTATTTTCAATATAAGAAAAATGAAAATGCATGGACTGAACAACAACTTGATATATAAAGACTCTACTATGTATAGAAAAAGATAACTCAAGTAGGATACCAAGGAGCAAAACACCCAACCCAATGTACAAGGACAATCAAAATGAAAAGATGATGAGAAAGGCATTGCCCGAAAATTCAACCAAAGACAGGTTTCCTGTCATCCCACAGACACTTAACAGTCACTACAGAGACCCAAGAAGACTCAACAATCATCAAAACCTACCCAACAACCACCAAACCCAGTAAACAAGCAAAAGAGGTTGATATACGCGATTGTTCAAGGAAAAAGCATGTATGTACGCAACTTGTAGAAGGACAACACGTGTATGTACGCGACTGTCAAGCAAAAACCCGCGTACATGTGTCAAAAACATAGCTAGGCTAAGGAGAAGGTTGAAAGACTTAGACCCATAGTGAACAAAGGATGTCAAGCAATGAAACGACAAGAAAAGCAATATGAATGAGAGAAATCTAAGGATAAAAACACTCCAAACCCCGAAAAAGAAGATTCAATCCCCAATATGGTCGCCAATTCTGTTACGAGGAAAATATCTCTATGGCTAGGGGTAAACCACAACAGACGGAAATGACTGCATAAATCAACTCTATTCTCAACTATTCTATATAAACAAATATGATAGCAAGACAAGATAAAAGGCCTACCTCATCTAGATGTTCGATGAAGTCCATCGTTGAGCACTTGACCCAAAGCAATATACCTGCAACTACTCCTCAAAAACCAAGTAGAGAAAGCATATGGTGATAATATATGATGTTAGCACATTCAATAGCATAATCCATTAACATTCATAACAAATACGCCCATGGAATAATAATTCAAATATTTGAAAGATATCAATTGGATGAGAAAAGAGTATTTCTATTAAGATATAATTAAGATAAGTGAATAAGTTATAGACCTCCGTGTCGGCACAGTTCGAAACCGAGAAACTAAGTTCCTTCCAGCTGGGCCTCCACCACTTCAATCCTCCACCAAAGGAAAGCTAATGTAAGAGAGACAATGGAGTCCTCACTCAATAAGGGAAGATCTTGGGGGCTGAACACTGTGTTCAGGCTTAAAGGACAAAGGGAGGCAAACTCAATGTGAAGTGAATAATTCCTCTAGAGTAACTTTTCTCTCAAAGTGTAATTCTTTCTCCTCTTTTTTATAGCTCAGAATTGGCCCATTTATAGCCTTCAAGTTTAACTGAAGGGCCGAGTCAGAACATTTCCAGTATATGGAAGGCCAAGGATCATTGATATCCTATCGTGACATTGAAACCCAACACCATTTTTCAATTCTGAGCACATTTCCTGATGTACGCGGGCTGTAGTGGTGCAACCTGCATATACGCATGCTGTATAGTAGGCAAGGTGCGTATATGTGGAGACCATTTACTAGGAAGCTAAAATATTGAGGATTTCCAGCCAATCGGGGCCATACCAGTTCTAGATCCATCTATCCAAAGCCATACCAGCAGAGATATGAAGGATTCTATTTAGGAAGGGAGAGAAATTAATCTTGTAACCAACTATATTCAGTGGGTGAAGACCTAGGGTATCTATACATTCTGTATTGTACCAGAACTACAGATCCATGTATGAGGATCTCTTCTAATATTAAATAAAGGTCAGATTTGAAGTTTATTGTCTTGTTTATGTCTTTCTTTCCTTGCACAATGTTCCAATCTTGTTGTTATATCTTCAATGCAATACAAATCCAAGAAAAAATCTTCAACACATCCTTTTGTAATCACAACCTGCAAAAATAAAACAACTACAAACAACAACAAACCCAAGTTACTGGCCGAAATTGCTAAGGAATATTATAGTGGTATCAGAGAAAATTTCCTTCGCTAGCCTATGAAAAATAATAGATGACTAGAAGAAGAGGTCGTGGGGGTCATCCAGTAATAGGTAATCCATAAGAGGAAGAACAGGAAGTCAATATGGGAGAGACAAATGAAACAAAAAATTCTACCTATGAAGAGATTGAACTTTTGACAAATAAAGTAGCCCAAACAATGAAGGAGGTACTTCAAAGCAACCAATAAACTATGTAGCACACTCTTGTAGAAATGCAGAACCACTTATCCTTAGGACAGTTTGAGCTAAAATGATCTCTTACTAATATTCAAATGGGACAAAATAGAATGATATCCTTGTTGGAGGAACATAGTAAACATCAAAGTATTCTCTCTCAGTTTCTGATGGAATAGAGGCATGGCAAAGACCCACCCTTGTTTGGGGGAAACCATGAAGCTAGTGGATCTCATGGAGGTAATGGAAATCATGAGGAATCCATACATAGAGGTCGGGTGGAGGAGAATCGATCCAATAATGGAGGGCCGAGTCCCTTTCACACAATCAACATGACTACCCCTAGGTTGTACATGCCTACCTTCTTAGATACCAAAAGGAGGGATGTTAATGCCTTGGATTCAGAGAGTTTTGGTGATGAGTGGGAAACTGCAGAAAGGGAATACAATTCCATGAGCATAGGGTTCAGGAGACATGTTTCTATGGGAGAGTATTTCCATTTGAAGATGAAAAGGAGATCCAAGGAGTGCTGTAGAGGTGTTAGTGAGCTTGGATGAAGGGATGGAAGAATGGAGCTACCCACCTTTGATGGATCGAATAACATCCAGGTTACAACATGGGTACACAAGATGGAAGCTTACCTCCAATTGAATCCTATGGAGGAAAGGGAAACTATCAAATTTGAAACTATACATATGATGGGGAAAACACATGAATGGTGGTTCCATGGAATAACTACCTTGGGCCATGTACACATCACTTCTAATCAATAATTCAATCAAAGGCTCATTGACATATTTCACAAAGGAGACCCAGATTGTCATTTCAAAGATCTTACACAACTTAAGCAAATAGGTTCAGCTTAGACCTTTATTGAGGAGTTTCAAAGAGTATAAGTGATGGTTCTGGATGTGGCAGAATCTATATTACTTATGTTATTTATAGATGGGCTCACAGAACCAGTGAGAGGATGGGTTAAGGATTTCAAGCCTATAACCTTATAGGATGCCATTGAGAGCACTAGGGATTTAGTTGGAGCAGCCAATAAAAATAGATTTACACCTAAGCCACCCATTATTCCAAGAGGTCGTGACACTAGACCAATGGAAAGAGGCAATGGGAAGTTATATGAAGCTACAAGAAGAGATCTAAGAAGTAAGCAACTATGTTACACTTGCAGAGACCCTTGGAAACCATGACATATATGTTTAGTCAAGGGAAAAATCCACTATGTTGAGGTAGTGTATGACAATGATGAGGAGAGAGGTGATGAGGAGGATGGATCTATCCATACTATGCAGGAAAACCTCAAGGAGGAAGAAGAAGTCTTGCCAGTGCAAGGTCATGAGGAACCTTTACCCTGAGATATATGACTTAAAAGGGTCACTATTGATTCTATGACCGGGGTGCCGAAATTTATCACTTTTAGAATAAAAGGAGTTTTTCAGGGACAAAGGGAAACAATATTGATCGATGGAGGAGCTTCCCATAACTTCATTGATATAACCATGGTGGAGAGGAGACATCTACCCACAATATAGTTTGAAGGTTTCTTGGTTGAGGTAGTAGGGGGCTGTACCATAGCTTGTGACAAGTACATTCCATAGATGAGCTTGAATCTACGCCGATACACCTTAACACATGAGTTTTATGTGGTAGAAATTCTTGACACTGATATCATCCTAGGTGTGCAGTGGCTTATCACTTTGGGGCCAATCACAACCAACTACAAAACAATGGAGATGTCCTTCAACACATAGGAAGGAAGGTAAGTCACACTTAAGGGGATGATAGGGGATTCACCTAGGGTGGTGATAGCCAAGAATATGCATGCCATATTCAGGCGAGAGGAGATAGCTTATGCTGTCGAATGCTTTATTATGGATACTAAGTGCGAGACAAACAAGCCATACCCTACAGATATACAAAAAAATCCTTCACAAGCACAAAAGAGTCTTTGACCCTACTCCTCCAGGACAACCACCAGATAGAGTCCTTGATAGCACATTATAGAATTGTAAGAAGGAGCCAATCCGGTCATCACTACACCCTACAGGCACCCAAAGAAGCATAAATATGAGATAGAGAGTTCTATCAAGGAATTGTTAGCTATGGGGCATATCAGGCCAAGTTCAAGTCGATTCGCATCATTGGTTGTGTTGGTAAAAAAGAAGGATGGAACCATGTGCATGCGTATAAAATACCGAGCATTAAACAAAAGGACCATTAAGAAAAGGTACCCCATTCCCCAGATTGATGAACTGTTGGGTGCGATTCATGGTGCAGTTTACTTTACTAAGATAGATCTATGCTTAGGCTATCATCAGATTAGGATGAGAGAGCAAAATGTACATAAAACTAATTTCATATGTCACTTCAGCCACTATGAGTTTCTTGTGATGCCTTTTGGCCTCACCAATGCTCCTGCCACCTTTCATTCATGTATGAACCATGTGTTCAATAAGAAACTAAGGAAATACTTGTTTGTCTTCTTCGATGACTTACTAATCTAGCAAGACGTGGGAGGACCATTTAAGGCATGTGGATGCAATTCTGAGCATCATGGAGAAACAATCCTTATATGCTAAAGAGTCTAAGTGTGAAATTGGTATGACCGAGGTTCTGTACTTAGGACATATGATTGGGGAAAAAGGAGTACAGGTTCATCAAGAAAAAATACAAGCTATCATCAATTGGCCTACCCCAAGGACACTCACATAACTCAAAGGGTTCCTTGGTATTTTCAACCATTACATAAAGTTTGTCAAGGGATTCTCCTAGATTTGCACTCCTCTGACAAACTTAACCAAAAAATGGGCTTTTGCTTGGAGTGATGAAGCACAGGTCACATTTGAAAAAATGAAGAAGGTTATGAGTACTTTCCCAGTACTTTCCCTACCTGATTTTTCTCAGCCTTTCATATTAGAATGTGATGCATCATGAGTAGGAGTAGGGGCCATCCTTATGCAAAGTAAGCACCCTATTTTCTATGAGATACATAATATGAGAGGCCCAGAGTTTCTCTACACAATCTATGACAAATATATGTTGGCCATAATGCATGCTTTGTCCAAATTCAAACAATATTTAGTTGGAGCAAAATTTGTATTAAGAAATGACCACAATAGCCTCAAGTACTTCTTATCTTAGAAGGACTTGAACGAGAGACAACAAAAGTGGGTAAGAAAGATTCAAGCTTACAATTTTGATACTAAATATGTTAAAGGAAAGAATAATGTAGTTGTAGATGCTTTATCAAGAATACCTTCAACATATTCCATGACAGAAATATTAGTAGATTGGAAACCATAGTTGTAGGTGGAATACTCAAAGAACAAGTTTGCATGTGAGTTGATGGATGGGAAACTACATGATGAAAGGTAGAAGGTCATAAATGACATCATTTATTACAAAGGTAGGATCTATTTAGTACCAGAATCTACATTCAAAAAGAAGGTTCTCCAAGCCTTCAATGATGGACCAATGACAAGTCATCAAGGGTTCCTTAATACATACAAACATGTAAGAGAAAGGTTCTCTTGGAAAGGACTCAAAGGAGACATTATGAACTACATCAAGGAATGTGCTACTTACCAACAAAATAAATATGAGCACTCTCATCCAGTAGGACTCTTACAACCCCTTCCAATAACATAGAATAAATGGGAGGGTATCTCAATGGATTTCATTACAAGTCTTCCTAGAGCGCAAGGTAAGGATTGCATATTCGTAGTTGTGGATCGACTGAAAAATTTCAGTTATTTCTTTTCCATCTCCATGGACTACAACACATCACAGGTAGCTGCATTATTATTCATAGAGGTATTTAGGATGCATGGCTTACCTAAGAACATTGTTAGTGTCAGGGACAACAAGTTCATGAGTATCTTTTGGCAGGAACTATTTAGATTGGTGGGCATTGAATTGACTCCTAGCACTATCTACCATCCCCAAACTGATGGGAAAACCAAAATTGTCAAAAAATGGATAGAGGGTTACATAATAATTTATGTAGCAGGACAACAAAAAGCTTGGGTCAAATGGCTTTACTTGGGGGAGTATTGTTACAATACCACCTACCACATGTCCATTGGCATGTCCCCCTTTAAAGATTTATACAGTTATGATCCTCTTACTTTTGAGGATATTGTATTTGGGGAAAGCAAGGCTCATATGGAAAAGGAGTGGATCAAGGCTAATCAAGACATCATCTGAGAACTCAAGGACAATATCCATAGAGCACGAAACCAACAAAAATTATATGCAGATAGGAAAATGGCGGAGTGCACTTTTGAAGTTGGTGACTTGGTGTGCTTGAGATTGCAGCCATACAAAGAAGAATCTATCAATAAGAGTGGTCCTAAGAAATTACAACCACACTTCTATGGTCCATATGAAGTGCAAAGAAGAATTGGAGAGGTGGCATATGAACTAAAATTGCCCCTAGGGAGTAAAATCCACAATGTTTTCCATGTGTCCTGATTGAAAAGAGCATTGGTCCAACACGTACTAGTCAATGAGACATTGCCACCACTTGATGAAGAAGGGAATATACACTTAATACTAGAGGAGATCATAGAAACCAGGGTAAAACAAATAAGGAGCAGAGAAATTAAAGAATATTTGGTTAAATGGAAAGATTTGCCCATAGAATATGCTACTTGGGAAAGTGAGCGGATATTGCAAGAAACTGGTTTTGTATTGCTTGAGGGCAAGCAATTTCCAGTAGGGGAGACCGTAATATCCCCTTCTCATTGACACAAGAGCTCAAGGACGTAGTAGTCTAGCTACCCCTCTAGACTATAGTCCAAGACAAATAAGAGGGAGGAAAGTATGGTTTTGTCACCAGGAGATCTAAAGTTATATTATTAAAGTGACATTGGTAAAAGGGTAAGGAAGATTCAAGTGAATTTAAGGATAATTAAAATAAAACCTTAGCAAGTGGGAAAAATCAAATCAATGACAAATTATAAAAAAGAGGTATAAAAGAAAGAGGAGGGCACACCTCTCATCATCCAATTATCATTATTCTCTTGCACTCTTGCACTCTTGAGCTAGACAACTTATGTTTTGACGATTTTGAGTGAACAAACCCTAGAAACCAGCAAGGAGGTGAAATATTCCTTTGTCCCTAGTTCAAACTTGGCCAAGGAGGTGAAAGATCCCTCCGACACCATTCTAATCAAGTCAGAGGAGCGCCTCTTTTGAGAGAATCTCCCTCCATATTTTGTTCTCTGAAGATATGATCAAATTGGATATCATCGAATGATTTAGAGATGGATTTTAGTTTCTATCTTATTAGTGTATTTCTAGATGGGAAAGATCGATCGAGTTCTTTATCCAGTCAATACATAATTTAGAATCTCCATGAATTTGAATATCACTAACTTCCTTGTTTGCTTCCAGTTTTATAAGTGCAAAGAGTGCAAATAATTCTGCCAGATTGTTTGTACATGATCCAATGTTGGCTCTCCCATGATAGTAACGAGCTTGAGTAAGAAATAAGATGAATCCGAGCCCACAAATATTTGTAGGGACTTGGCATGCCCTGTCAAATAACCAATAGGGATTGGATTTGTTGATACATAGGGGTTTGAGGATTCTGGGGACCTTAGAAGATGGGGATGCCTTATATAATTGAGGCATTGCATTTACTTGTTGTGAACCTTTGATTGGATGGGAATTCTTCGTTTTCAAAAAGGATCGCATTTCAGGCTAGCTGATGGGTGCCTACATTGGCATACATTCAACACCCATCTAATACATTTTTTCTTACTTTTTTCCATTGATCATTTCCTTTTTAATAATTTCCTTATCCATTTTTCCTCACTTTTCATCAAGGTACGAATATTTCCCCATATGCCATTTATACGCTATTCTTTCATATTTATTAAAGGAATTAACTACGTTCATGTACTAATACTTCTACATAAGAGTAATATAGTGGTTGAAACTCCTCACATTGGAAACGATCCCTTTTTGTTGATGCGGTTATGGACACAATCCAACTGTTGCAACTCCAACCACACTCTCTCTTGTTGTAATTTTAGGCACAATCCAACTGCTGCAACTCTAAGTGCACCCTCTGTTGCTATGATTTCAGACAACTGTTGCAACTCCAAGAACATTCTTTGTTGTCGCAATGCTGAGTCTACTGTTTCTACGATTCTAAGTACAAAGTCCACCATCACAGTAGTCAACACCGCAACCGACAGTTAGGAAATGATCCTCACATGGGAAAATGACATGAGGCAAGTGGACAACTAGAAAGAGAATTCAGTTTGCCTACCAACTGTCACCCAATTGATATGAGTCAACACATGCCTGAATCTTACTAAAATTTGGCAATTTCAATGTAAACTAATGAACAACCGATTCTCGTGGTTGTCCACCGTCCATTTGTTCTACTTTAGACATCAATTGTACTTTATAAACACCCTAGCTCCCTTGAGATAGGGACGAAGAATTATTCTAGCGATAACATTTGGCTGTTATTGTAGATTTCATATTTCTGCAATATAATTTTTGTTCTTCTCCTATTTGCGTGTTGATGTGTTGGTGATCATGCGATTATGATTTCTTAGCTCAGTGCCTTGTCTAAGGGGGTATGACCCCCTCCTTAGTCCGATACTGCCTATATATTAGCGTAGGATTTGACATTTCAATACTGTTTATTTGATTTCATAGTTGTTTTATTTCTTAGTTTGCTGCAATTCTAGATTTTGTAGAATAGTACTTGCAATTCACGTGTGGTTAATATTTCATTTCCTAGTGTTGAAAATTCCGCAATTTCAAACTACAATTCAACATTGATTCAATTTCTATGAGTTTATAATCACAGATGCTACCTCAACTCTTGTTACTGAAACTCACATCAATGTAATTACTTTCGTGTTGAAGTTTTGTTGCTGCAACTCATGATTGCCGTGATTTCTTTCATGCTACAACTCCGTTGTTGCAACTCACAGTTTTGCAACTTCGCTCGTAGCTGCACTTTATTTTGTTTGCTTTCTAACTTGTGATAGCTTTAATTTTCAACAATTTGAGATTGATATTATATTGAATTGTTGTTGAATGTGTGAACACATAATTGTTACAACAAAACATGATCATTATTATACTTGAGAAAGTCACCAGTAGATTATAGCATAATTTTGCTTTCCACAAGAGTGGTTTCCTTTCTGCCCGTGTGATTTAATTTCTACAAGTGTAATTTAATTTCCGCAAGTGTGATTTCATTTCCACAAGTGTGATTTACTTTCTACAAGGGTGATTTGATTTCACCAAGTGAGATTTACTTTCCACAAGTGTGATTTAAATTCCGCAAGTGTGACTTTACTTTCCTACTAGTGTGATATTTACTTTTCTACAACTTAGGAAGTAGTATAGTTTGGTGACTTAATTAAGTATCTTAAATCCTTGATTTGTGACATTAAAAGTACTACAACTCTTTAGCGAAGAAAACACTACTCTTTCATATATGGTGCACAACAGTTCGTAAGTAAGATATGACCTCAGATTGATAATTAAATGTATAACTCTTCAGTTTCTCACTAAGTTAATGAGGAAGTAATTGAAAAGTCCATCATTTTTGGCACCATTGTTGGGGAACTGTCAAAAGAAGTAGTTGCTAAATATTTGTGTGGATTTTCATTTTAAGTGCTATGATTTCTTTTCAACAATTCGTAGGATGTTTTTCTAACTTTTTCTATGAGCAGAGTTAGAGATCAACATGGTAGATTTGTTAGTTCTTCCAAAAAATCTTGAAAAGTTAATAGTGTAGGTCAATCACAAGAGGGAAAAGAGCTCAATTAGCTAAATTACTTATCACCTACAACAATTTTTATTTCCAAGAAGAATCCCAAAGCATCTCCTTAGGAATCAAATACTATACAAGGGTCTCTACACAGAGAGGTTTCACTTTCAGAACAACCGATCAACGAACAATATCACTCTAGAGAGTTCCTTTTTCCTGAGGTAGCTTTAGAAACAAAGGATAGCTCTCAGAAATAAATGACACATGAGATTGTCAAGGAGGAGCCCTACACTTTCATATTTCCAATCAAAGAAACATATGAGGAGACCAATATGAAGAACATCCCTCATTCAACCTTGCCAAACTTTCATGGGCTATCTAAAGAAGATACTAATACCTTTCTCCTTGAGTTTGACGTACTTTTCATAAGCTACGACTATGTGACAATCAACAAAGGAACATCAAGTTGAGGTCCCCACTGACATACAAAAACCAACAGGGAGCACCCCTCACGCTTACTCTGCCAAGCCTCAAGAATCTCAAGAACTAGAGCACTCTGCAAATCAACGGGCTCCTCCACAGGAACCATAGGCTCTTGTTGAACCAACAAGAGACACTCTTGATGAAATAGTTTCCAATCCAACAAATAAGGAAGAGTTAAAACCATAGGTCCCTACTATTACACAATAACTAGTAGGAGGCACTCTTGGGGAATGACATGCCCACTCACAAGATTCATACAAGGAAGAACGAGAAGTAGAAGAGTTTGATGATCCAATAGGAAACACTTGTGAAGATGAATTAGCTAATGCACAAGCACCAGGGCACCAGGAACAAGAAACATAGACTGTTGAGCCTAAGAGGAAGCTTATTGCCACAGCTTGGGTAAGCATCCCACACTCCTTACCTATTTATGCATATTTGGTCAAGCATAATAGAATGTTGAGAATCAAGAATTGGAAGCTACAGATCAATTTGAAAATGTTGAAGGATGAGCTTGATGAGAAAAGGGCATCTGAGAAATAAGGTTACCTTTCAACAAGTCATCTTGCTACAGGGCAAGCCTTCATCGGATTACAAAAAAAATCTCAAGTTAAGAAAAGAAGAGAAGTAGCTTTCCAACCTACACATTTTATGTTAGTTGATGAGTCCACTTAGATGAAAACAAAGCAGGAATTAACAAAAAATAGTGGAGTCATAGCAGAACATGACACCGGTGAAAAGAAGGAGAAAACAATAGAGGAAGATTGTAGTGTTAGTGACCCCCATAGTCACCCCGATTTCTCTACCCCTGAGTGATTGTTGGTTGCATGGGGACATGCAATGATTTTGGGATGGGGGAGATGATGGGTGCCTAAATTGGCATACTTTAAGCACCTGTCTAATACCTTTTTGCTTACCATTTTCAATTTTCCATTGATCATTCCCTTTTCAATACTTTCCTTATCCAATTTTGCCTCACTTTTCATTAAGGTACAAATATTTCCCCATATGCCATTTATATGTTATTCTTTCATATTTCTAAGGAATTTGCTACTTTCATGTACTAATATTGCTACACGGGATTAATACAATAGCTATAAATCCTCACAGTGGCAACAATCCCTCTCTATTGCTGCAATTCTAGACACAATCCAACTTCTGCAACTCCAAGCACACTTTCTCTTACTATGATTTTGGGCACAATCCAACTACTGCAACTCTAAGTGCACTCTTTGTTGCTGCAACTCCGGACAACTATTGCAACTCCAAAAATAATCTCCGTTTTCGTGACTTTGAATCTACCGTTGCCGCGATTCTGAGTACAAAGTCCACCAACACAACAATGAACACTGCAACCGGTGGTTAGGAAACGATCCTCACATGGGAAAGTGACAGGAGGCAAGTGGATAACCAAAAAGAGAAATCCGTTTTCGTACCAATTGTCGCTCAACTGATCAGAGTCAACACATGCTCAATTCTTACTAAAATTTGGCAATTTCAATGTAAACGAATGAACAAACGTTTCTCATGGATGTCCATCCGTTCCTTTGTTATACTTTAGACATCGATTGTACTATATAAACACCCTATCTCCCTTGATCTAGGGAGGAAAAATTATTCTAGCGATAACGTTTGGCCGTTATTGTAGCTTTCAGATTTTTGCAATATAATATCTGTTCTTCTCCTGTTCGCTTGTTGATGTGTTGGTGATCATGCGATTTTGATTTCGTAGCTCAGTGCCTTGTTTAAGGGGGTACGACCCCCTTCTTAGTTAGATATTGTCTATATATTAGTGTAATATTTAACATTTAAATCATGTTAATTTGATTTCATATTTGTTTTATTTCTCAGTGATCAGAATCTGGACCAGGGGTCAAATTTTAGCCCAAAAATGAAAGTATTCAGAATCGCTTCAAAATGAATAGGAGCATAGGCCTCGTTGTCACGAACCCAATGCACTTAGAATGGGGTCAAACAGACATCAGATGAGTGAGGTATCACATTCTGTTCGATTTACCAAACATGCAAAAAAGTTGCTGACTGTACAGTCCGTATAGGCTAACGTGGTAGGGGTATGACCACACACGTGGTAGTGGTGATGTGGAAAACATTCATTGGCAAACACATGGATGAATGATATTGAGACATGTGGCAATTTTTATTGGCAAATGGTAAGGTTCCACATGGCCCAGGCGTGGGCTGCCACGTGGCACCATGGTAAAGGTTGGTGATGTTTAAAAATTTATGGAGTCCACGGGGATCGAACCCCGAACCTCCCCCACCGTGGCAGAGTCTTGGCAAAGGACGCCCAACCGACGTGCCCATGGGTAGTTCTTAACACATATGTATTTAAACCTTTATTTAAATGCGCGCCATGTTATATTTGGAGTGGGGTGCGGGCTGGGGCTTAGCCCCAACCCTCGGTTTCATATATGTGCGCATATGACCTTGCCTCACGTGCTTTTGTGCACAGATTCAAAACCACTCAAACAGTTAACACCCACACAACTGGACACTTGTCAAGTGCTCATTCCACTTTGTAACTGAGCCCCGAAATTGCGCTGGGACGTGGCCATATGGCCCCCCATGCACCCAACACCTCTGTCCTTGGGGGCTCAAAATCCGCTAACGGTGCGACATTTTGGCACCAATCATGGGAATGCGCACATGTGTTGGGTTTAGGCACGAGAAATGCCCAGAAGCCAGGTTACTCACCCAGAGGTGCGAATTGGTGACCCAAAGATAGAAAGCTTGAAGGAGGAAAATGGCAGGAGGCCTAACTTCTTCAGTTTTTGGCCAGATGAGGTGCCGAAAAATCCCAGCTAGGGGTTTTTGGATGTTCTGAATCCATTAGAACAGTTTTCAAAGGCATTTGGAGACTTCTTTTGCAAGTTTTTCAACTTTGAATTTTCAGGGAGCTCGAGGGAGCTTAGGGCCACCATTGAAGGAGGCCATGCTCAAATGAGCCCAAGTCTTTTTTTTGGTGACTGAATAGTCATTTTTAACTAATAGTTATGCTCTAAACACATTGGGACAGGTTTCAGATCCATTTGAGGACTTTTACAGGTGTTTTTTCCACAAGGAAGCTCAGGGAAGCTCAAGGCCACATGTAGAAGAGGTCATGCCCGGATGAGCCATGGTTCGTTTTCAGAGTTCTATTAGTCATTTTTGGGGTTTTTATGTATTCTGAACCCAATGGTAAAGTCAGTAAATCCATTAGAGTTGAGCATCATATTGTAAAAGAATATTTGAAAAACTAATCCCAGAGAGCCTAGTCCATTGATGGAGGCTCAAGGAGATGTAGCCCAGTTGGGGGTGAACTCCTTTATCATCTTGTTTCTATTGTGAGTCTTTGCTGGTTATTACTTGCTGCAACTTATATTTGCTGTTGTATTTATTTAAACAACATATTTAACCTTTTAAAAACCTCACACATAAACACCTAAAAGATGCATAAACTTGACACATAATTTCTCTTGCACAACTAAGACATTGAGAAAGGTCCTGAAGTTTATTTTAATGGAGTAGAGGGTGCTTGCATAGAAAAACAAGTCAGCCCCCTATTTTTAGATCAGGTGGTATTAGAGGTTAATTTTTTTTTTTTTGCTCATGTGATTGCCATTGATAGCTAGAGATTTAGCTGTTGGTATTATTGTGCAAGTTTTGTGTTGAAGTTTAATATCTTGCAAAGATGGAGGAAGCTTCATACAGTAAGAGTTCTCATACATCTTCATTATCCAAGTTCTTTGACAAAGAGATGTTGGAGGAGTTTCTAACCATGAGAGATGTGGTGCAAGAGATGTGGAAAGATAGAAAGGAGAGCATTGTCCTTCAAGAGTAGTTGATGGCCATGAAGGAGGAGAAGCACCAACTTCTTGAAAAGTTGCATGAGATGGAGACTCAACTCTATGAGGCAAAGGAAACCCTTACCAAGTACATGCATGGACATGAGGTATGTAATGTTGGTTTTTCTTCAAATTCCTCTCATGTTGAATGCTTTGGTGTTTTTGAAAATCACACAAGAGGAATAGGGTCCGAGTTATTGTTAAAAATGGGCTATGAAGGTAGAGGGTTAGGCAAGCATGCACAAGGCATTATTGAGCCTATTGTTGTTGAGGAGAGGCCCAAGTTTAGAGGTCTTGGATATGAACATAAAGATTGAACAAATTCCAAAGTTGAGGAGACAAGGAAAAGAGTTCCAATAACAACTTTTGTTGCAAGTTCAATCCCTCAAGCATGCAAAGTTTGTGTTCAAGACGAATGCACATGTGAGAAACAAGAGAGTTGTGACAGCCATGAGGACAAGAACATTTTTGTTGGTCTTCAAAAGAGAGCTGGTAACTCTTCAAATTCACCTCCTCAAGAAGGCGATAAAGGTGAATGTTCAAGGTATATTTCTGCTTATCATTGGGTTGCTTTTGATTATGTTAAGCATGGTAAATTTGCGTGTAAAAATGGCAGAAAAAGTCCATGTACATATTGTGGTTTATATAACCATTATGTTTCAAAATGTTGGAAAAGATTGACCACATTTAGGAAACTTTCCAAGAAAAGGCAACTTGAAAAGAGGATGCAAAAGATTTGCACTCATTTCCAGAAGAGAGGTCATCTCATTGACCAATGTTGGACATTGCATCCAACCACTCATCCACAACACAAGAAGTAGATAGATAAAAAGACTGGCAATAATGGAAGAGGAGATTCCATCATCGATGCGAGTCAAGATGATTCACAAGAAGATGATTTTCATGAGGAAAAGTCACCATGGAATTGGCTTGGTAAGAAATGGTTAGATTTCTTGAGCAAGTAAGGCTTGCATTTATTTGTTTGTAGATGCACTTTTCAGCCTTATGTATCCATTTTTGTTGAAAGTATGGCAAGTTGTAGCAGTTTATCATAACTTGTATGATGCAAGTTTGCATGTGAATGTGATTCTTTTGAAGGCATTCTTGTTGTTGCACAACTTCGCCAGGAGGATGTAAAAGATGGGTATGATACTCACTTGTTGCAGCCATTTATCTTTTTCATTTTCAGCTCTTATGAACCCACATGTTTTTGGGTTTATGAACTTATGGTTGTACTTGAAGGAGAGTTGAAAAGCTATGCACATGCATGTGTTTTTGTATGTGTGTAAACAATGAACTTGGTGATAGTTCATTATGAGTGACTCATGATTGTGACATGGTTGTGTGTCATGAATGTCGACTTGTCATTTTGGAATGTCGATGTTTTTCAAATGAGTCTCGACTTGTGTCGATGTTGTCTTGACGACTATGTTGTGTCGATCATGTTTTTCGACTTATGTTTAGTCGATGGTGTTTGTCGGCTTGCAAGTTGATATTGAGTACACCAAGATGCAGGAAAGCGACATGTACTTTGATGAAGTACAAGATGCGACCCTTTTTTTGAAGAGCAAAAAGACTACGTTGGCATCGTTTTCAGTCTTGTATAATTTTTTTTTTCAAGATTGATGGTTTTCTTGGTTTGTGGCAAGATGTCGCAGGGAAGTTTTGTAGCCATTGTAGAGCGAATTGTGTTGATTCCAAAGAGTTAAAAAGAGGGACTTGTTTCTTAGTGGGAAGGCTGTCAGTCTTCCAAGCACAAAGAGAACAATGGGTTAGCAGTAGCCAGAGGACAGTGGTTGAGGGACATAGCCAGTTGTAGTGCAAGGCATGTCAATGTATCCAGGTGATTGCCAAAAAGAATTTTCAAGTAGAATCAGTTGATAGAACTTGGAAGTAAAAGAGTAATGAAGCTCAGGGAGATAATCATCAGCTTTTGTGGGTTCAAAAGCCTTTTAGTGGGAAAATGTGATAAGAATCTGGACTAGGGGTCAAATTTTAGCCCAAAAATGAAAGTATTTGGAATCGCTTCAAAACAAACAGAAGTGTAGGCCTCATTGTCATGAACCCAACTCACTTTGAACGGGGTCAAACGAACATCGGATGAGTGAGATATCGTGTTCTGTTCAATTTGCCAAACAGGTAAAAAAGTTGCTGACTGTACAGTCTGTACAGGCTGATGTGGCAGGGGTATGACCGCACACGTGGCAGTGATGAAGTGGCAAGCATTCATTGGAAGACACGTGGATGAATGATATTGAGACATGTGACAATTTTTATTGGCAAATGATAAGGTGCTAAGTGGCCCAGGCGTGGGCTGCCACGTGGCACGATGGTAAAGGTTGGTGATGTTTAAAAATTTGTGGAGTCCATGGGGATCGAACCCCAGACCTCCCCCACCGTGGTAGAGTCTTGGCAAAGGCCGCCCAAACGGCGCGCCCATGGGTAGTTCTTAACACATATGTATTTAAACCTTTATTTAAATGCGTGCCATGTTATATTTGGAGTGGGGTGCGGGTTGGGGCTTAGTCCCAGCGCCCAGTTTCATATGCGTGCATATGACCTTGCCTTACGTGCTTTTGCATGAGGATTCAAAACCACTCAAACGGTTAACACCCACACAACTGGACACTTGTCAAGCGCTCGTTCCACTTTGTAATTAAGCCCTGAAATTGCATTGGGACGTGGCCATATGGCCGCCCATGCGCCCAACACTTCCATCCTTGGGGGCTCAAAATATGCTAACATTGCGAAATTTTGACACCAATCACGGGAATGTGTGCGTGTGCTGGGTTTAGGCATGGGAAACGCCTAGAAGCTAGGTTACTCACACAGGAGGTTCGAATTGGCAAACCAGAGACAACAAGCTTGAAGGAGGAAAATGGCAGGAGGCCTAATTTATTCATTTTTTGGACAAATGAGGTGCCGAAAAATCCTAGCTAGGGGTTTTTGGATGTTCTGAATCCATTAGCATAGTTTTCAAAGGAAATTGGAGACTTCGTTTGTAGGTTTTTCTACTTTGAAGTTTCAGGGAGCTCCAGGGAGCTTAGGGCCACCATTGAAGGAGGCCATGCTCAAATGAGCCCAAGTTTGTTTTTTTGTGACTGAATAGTCATTTTTGAATATTGTTATGCTCTGAACACATTGGGATAGGTTTCAGATCCATTTGAGGACTTTTATAGGTGTTTTTTCCACAAGGAATCCCATGGAAGCTCAAGGCCACATGTAGAAGAGGTCATGCTCGGATGAGCCATGGTCCGTTTTCAGAGTTCTATTAGTCATTTTTGGGGTTTTTATGTATTCTAAACCCAATGGTACAGTCAGTAAATCCATTGGAGTTGAGCAGCAACTTGTAAAAGAATATTTGACAAACTAATCCCAGAGAGCCTAGTCCATTGATGGAGGCTCAAGGAGATGTAGCCCAGTTGGGGGTGAAATCCTTTATCATCTTGTTTCTGTTGTGAGTGTTTGCTGGTTATTACTTGCTGCAACTTATATTTGCTATTGCATTTATTTAAACAACATATTTAACCTTTTAAAAACCTTACACATAAACACCTAAAAGATGCATAAACTTGACACATAATTTCTCTTGCACAACTAAGACATTGAGCAAGGTCTTGAAGTTTATTTTAATGGAGTAGAGGTTGCTTGCATAGAAAAACAAGTCAGCCCCCTATTTTCAGATCAGATGGTATTATAGGTTAGTTTTTTTTTTTTTTGTTCATGTGATTGCCATTGATAGCTAGAGATTTAGCTATTGGTATTACTGTGCAAGTTTTGTGTTGAAATTTGATATCTTGCAAAGATGGAGGAAGCTTCAAATAGTAAGAGTTCTCATACATCTTCATTAGCCAAGTTATTTGAGAAAGATATGTTGGAGGAGTTTCTAACCATGAGATATGTGGTGCAAGACATGTGGGAAGATAGAAAGGAGAGCATTGTCCTTCAAGAGTAGTTGATGGCCATGAAGGAGGAGAAGTACCAGCTTCTTGAAAAGTTTCATGAGATGGAGACTCAACTCTATGAGGCAAAGGAAACCCTTACCAAGTACATGCATGGACATGAGGTATGGAATGTTGGTTTTTCTTCAAATTCCTCTCATGTTGAATGCTTTGGTGTTTTTGAAAATCACACAAGAGGAATAGGGTCCAAGTTATTGTTAAAAATGGGCTATGAAGGTAGAGGGTTAGGCAAGCATGCACAAGGCATTGTTGAGCCTATTGTTGTTGAGGAGAGGCCCAAGTTTAGAGGTCTTGGATATGAACAGAAAGATGGAACAAATTCCAAAGTTGAGGAGACAAGGGGAAGAGTTCCAAGAACAAATTTTGTTGCAAGTTCAATCCCTCAAGTATGCAAAGTTTGTGTTCAAGATGAATGCACATGTGAGAAACAAGAGAGTTGTGACAACCATGAGGACAAGAACATTTTTGTTGTTCTTCAAAAGAGAGCTGGTAACTTTTCAAATTCACCTCCTCAAGAAGGCGATAAAGGTGAATATTCAAGGTATATTTCTGCCTATCATTCGGTTGCTTTTGATTATGTCAAGCATGGTAAATTTGCTTGTAAAAATGGTAGAAAAAGTCCATGTACATATTGTGGTTTATATAACCATCATGTTTCAAAATGTTGGAAAAGATTGACCACATTTAGGAAACTTTCCAAGCAAAGGCAACTTGAAAAGAGGATGCAAAAGATTTGCACTCATTTCCAGAAGAGAGGTCATCTCATTGACCAATGTTGGACATTGCATCCAACCACTCATCCACAACACAAGAAGCAGATGGATAAAAAGACTGGCAAGAATGGAAGAGGAGATTCCATCATCGATGTGAGTCAAGATGATTCACAAGAAGACGATTTTCATGAGGAAAAGTCACCATTGAATTGGCTTGGTAAGAAATGGTTAGATTTCTTGAGCAAGCAAGGCTTGCATTTATTTGTTTGTAGATGCACTTTTCAGCCTTATGTATCCATTTCTATTGAAAGTATGGCAAGTTGTAGCAGTTTATCATAACTTGTATGATGCGAGTTTGCATGTGAATGAGATTCTTTTGAAGGCATTCTTGTTGTTGCACAACTTCACCAGGAGGATGTAAAAGATGGGTATGATACTCACTTGTTGCAGCCATTTATCTTTTTCATTTTCAGCTCTTATGTACCCACATTTTTTTGGGTTTATGAACTTATGTTTGTACTTGAAGGAGAGTTGAAGAGCTATGCACATGCATGTGTTTTTGTATGTGTGTAAACAATGAACTTGGTGATAGTTCATTATGAGTGACTCATGATTGTGACATGGTTGTGTGTCATGAATGTCGACTTGTAATTTTGGAATGTCGATGTTTTTCAAATGAGTCTCGACTTGTGTCGATGTTGTCTTGACGACTATTTTGTGTCGATCATGTTTTTCGACTTATGTTTAGTTGATGGTGTTTGTTGGCTTGCAAGTCGATATTGAGTACACCAAGATGCAGGAAAATGGCTTGTACTTTGATAAAGTACAACATTCGACCATTTGATTGAAGAGAAAAAATACTTTGTTGGCATCATTTTTAGTCTTGTATAATTTTTTTTTTCAAGATTGATGGTTTTCTTGGTTTGTGGCAAGATGTCGCAGGGAAGTTTTGTAGCCATTGTAGAGCGAATTGTGTTGACACCAAAGAGTTGAAAAGAGGGAATTGTTTCTCAGTGGGAAGGCTGTCAGTATTCCAAGCACAAAGAGAACAGTGGTTCAGTAGTAGCCAGAGGACAGTGGTTGAGGAACATAGCCAATTGCAGTGCAAGGCATGTCAAGGTACCCAGGTGATTGCCAAAAAGACTTTTAAAGTAGAATTAGTTGATAGAACTTGGAAGTAAATGAGTAATGAAGCTCAAGCAGATAATCATCAACTTTTGTGGGTCCAAAATCCTTTCAGTGGGAAGGTGTGATCAGAATCTGGACCAGGGGTCAAATTTTAGCCCAAAAATGAAAGTATTTGAAATCACTTCAAAACAAATAGGAGCGTAGGCCTCTTTGTCACGAATCCAACACACTTCGAATGGGGTCAAACGGACATCAGATGAGTGAGATATCGCGTTCTGTTCGATTTTCCAAACAGGCAAAAAAGTTGTTGACTGTACAGTCCGTACAGGTTGACGTGGCAGGGGTACGACCACACATGTGGCAGTGATGACGTAGTAAGTGGTGATGTGGAAAGTATTCATTGGCAGACACATGGATGAATGATATTGATACATGTGGCAATTTTTATTGGCAAATGGTAAGGTGCCACGTGGCCCAGATGTGGGTTGCCACGTGGCACCATGGTAAAGGTTGGTGATGTTTAAAAATTTGTGGAGTCCGTGGGGATCGAACCCCAGACCTCCCCCACCGTGGCAGAGTCTTGGCAAAGGCTTCCCAACCGGCGTGCCCATGGGTAGTTATTAACACATATGTATTTAAACCTTTATTTAAATGCGCGCCATGTTATATTTGGAGTGGGGTCCGGGCTGGGGCTTAGCCCCAACCCCCGATTTCATATATGTGCGCATATGACCTTGCCTCACATGCTTTTTCATGCGGATTCAAAACTACTCAAATGATTAACACCCACACAGCTGGACACTTGTCAAGCGCTCGTTCCACTTTGTAACTGAGCCCCAAAATTGCGCTGGGACGTGGCCATATGGCCCCCCATGCTCCCAACACCTCCATCCTTGGGGGCTCAAAATCCGCTAATGGTGCGAAATTTTGGCACCAATCACGGGAATGCATGCATGTGCTGGGTTTAGGCATGAGAAATTCCCAGAAGCCAGGTTACTCACACAGGAGGTGCGAATTGTCGAACCAGAGACAACAAGCTTGAAGGAGGAAAATGGCAGGAGGCCTAACTTCTTCAGTTTTTGGCCAAATTAGGTGCCGAAAAATCCCATCTAGGGGTTTTTGGATGTTATGAATCCATTAGCACAATTTTCAAAGGAATTTGGAGACTTATTTTGCAAGTTTTTCTACTTTGAAGTTTCAGGGAACTCTAGGGAGCTTAGGGCCACCATTGAAGGAGTCCATGCTCAGATGAGCCCAAGTCTGTTTTTTTGTGACTGAATAGTCATTTTTGACTAATTGTTATGCTATGAACACATTGGGACAGGTTTAAGATCCATTTTAGGACTTTTACAGGTGTTTTTCCCACAAGGAAGCTTAGGGAAGCTCAAGGCCACATGTAGAAGAGGTCATGCCCATATGAGCCATGGTCCGTTTTCAGAGTTCTATTAGTCATTTTTGGGGTTTTTATGTATTCTGAATCCAATGGTTCAGTCTATAAATCCATTGGAGTTGAGTAACAACTTGTAAAAGAATCTTTGACCCTAGAGAGCCTAGTCCATTGATGGAGGCTCAAGGAAATGTATCCCAGTTGGGGGTGAAATCCTTTATCATCTTGTTTCTGTTGTGAGTGTTTGCTGGTTATTACTTGCTGCAATTTATATTTGCTGCTGTATTTATTTAAACAACATATTTAACCTTTTAAAAACCTCACACATTAACACCTAAAAGATGCATAAACTTGACACATAATTTCTCTTGCACAACTATGACATTGAGAAAGGTCACAAAGTTTATTTTAATGGAGTAGAGGGTGCTTGCATAGAAAAATAAGCCAGCCCCCAATTTTCAGATCACTCAGTCTGTTGCAATTCTAGATTTCGTAGATTAGTACTTGTAATTAATGTGTGGTTAATATTTCATTTCCTAGTGTTGAAAAATTCGTAATTTCAAACCACAATTCAACGTTGATTCAATTTCTATGAGTTTATAATCGCAAATGATACTGCAACTCTTGTTACTGCAAATCGTGCTGCTATAATTTCTTTCGTGTTGAAGTTTCGTTGCTGCAACTCACGATTGTCGTGATTTCTTTCATGTTGTAGCTCCATTGCTGCAACTCACATTGTTGCAACTTTTCTCGTAGCTGCACTTTATTTTTTGTACTTTCTAACTTGTGATAGCTATATCTTTCAACAGTTTGGGATTGATATTATATTGAATTATTGTTGAATGTGTGAACACGTAATTGTTACAACAAAACATGATCATTATTATACTTGAGCAAGTCACCAGTAGATCATAGCATAATTTTACTTTCGACAAGATTGATTTCCTTTCTGGCAGTGTGATTTAATTTTCACATGTATGATTAAATTTCCGCAAGTGTGATTTACTTTCTGCAAGAACAATTTAATTTCAACAAGTGTGATTTACTTTCCTCAAGTGTGATTTAAATTCCACAAGTGTGACTTTCCTTTCTTGTCAGTGTGATATTTACTTTTCTATAACTCAAGAAATATTATAGTTTGGTGACTTAATTAATTATCTTAAATCCTTGGTTTGTGACATTAAAAGTACTACAACTCTTCAATGAAAATAACACTACTCTTGCATATACAATGCAAGATAGTTTGTAAGTAAGATACAACTTCAGATTGATAATTAAATGTACAACGCTTCAGTTGCTCACTAAGTTAATTAGGAAGTAATTGAAAAGTTCGTCACCAGCCACAAACCCTAAGAGACTAGTATTGGTAGCACTTTCTAGGCAATAAGCCTTGAATTCGCAAAGAATTATTTAAATCAAATTAATATGTTATCCTTTTCCCACAGATTTTCCATCCCCATATGATTCTCTAGTTTGGTCCATACATGTTTGGAAAATTCACAATGCAAGAATAGGTGTGAATTTGTTTCCTCTGCCTATTTACAAAGATAACAGATCCATTGTCCCTGTTGGCCACTTTTTTGAAGTTTATTCTAGGAGAGGACTCTTCCTTTGAGAATCATCCAAAAAATAGGTTGGCCTTCAAAGGTCCTTTGATTTTCCATATTTGGCTGTACCACCATGAAGGATTTTCTTCTTCACTAACCATCATTAAATTGTAACCTAGTTTGGCAGAGAAATACCCACTAGATTGGGGGGAAATCCATGCTAATTCATCAATGTTCGCTGATAGGTGTATATGTTGTTTTTGGAGTTCTAAAATGTAGTCAGACCAATATTGCGACCAAGCATCCTCTAAATCCAAGTTTTTGGATGAGAACCAAACCTATGCCCACATAGTCGATGCCTCCATATTTGCAATTTGATTCATAGTGAATATTCCTTTCAAACAAAGGGCCTAAATATGATCTTCTGCAAGAAAAAAGCTTCCACCACACCTGATGATATCATTGGATCCAATTCTCACCTGGACACTATTACCAACCTTCCAAGTTAGATATTTTCGAAGCACACGAAAGGCTTGAGACATTGCCCTCCATTGCATTGACGCGTTTGGGGCATGCATGCCCTCAACACAATGGAGGACATGCTTGTTCCTTATACAAATCCAATCGAAAGTAGAGAGCGTGGCAATATATTTAGAAATTAGTATGTTTTTCTAGAGGCTCTCTTGAGTGAGAAAGACCCATAATGACTTTGCTGCTATCACCTGACCAAAAAAAGACTCCGTCCTTTAGACCCCAACCTCCCGAATCTTTGGGTTTTGATAGGCATTTCCAACTTACGAGATGAAGACCCTTATAATCCACATTACCTTTCCAAAGGTAGTTGAAGCAAAACTTTCTAACCTAGGAAAGGATGCCTTTAGGAATTTAGGTCATGAGGTGCCAGTATACTGGAATCACCTCCAAGATAGATTTGATGAGAACTAATAGACCTCCCATTGAAATCCAACGATTACACCATAAGTTCACTTTATGCTCTACCTTTGATACTAACCATGACCAATTTTCAATGCCATGTTTTTTAGGCTTGACAAAATACCCCAAGTATTTTAAACTGTCCTCTACATATTTTTGCTCAAAAGGAAATGAATCCATGAATAATTCCCTATTATCTCCATTGTCAGGAGGATTATAAATGGCTAATTTAATTTCATTAACTATCTTTCCCGTTGCTGCACTGAAAATGGTTAGTATATTCTTTAAAGTTTGGTACTGTGCAACAACACAATGAAAAAATTCAAAACATCATATACGGATAACAGATGTGTGAGTCTAGCCAAATACCCAACATTGACACCTTGAAAGGAGCAAGTCCTTCTTGCTTCTATCAGGGCCCGACTTAGTCCTTCTATTACCAATAGAAAAATATAGGGGGATAATGGACAACCTTGTCTGAGCCCCCTGCCTGATTTGAAGAACGTGTTAGCACACTTACTTATATTAAAAGGGGTGTGAATTAGTATAATACTACCTTTATTTTCTTACACTGTTTCTTTACACTATTCATCAATATGTTATTTTACCAACTTCAATAGTTAATGATAAATATACAACCATGAAATCCATAGTGCATAAAGATTTAACGCGAAAACCCAAATGGGAGAAAACCATAAAAAAATTCTTTTATAAAATCATGCATGCACAACCTATTGTTACAATGTTTATAGGCACCAACTTGCAGGAGACACCAATCCCCTCTTCTGAGAACCAACTCAACAACAATTTTTGTAGGCACCCACCTGCAAGAGACACCAATCTCCTTGGTTGCGCACCAACTCAACTTTCCTTATAGGTACCAACTTACAACTGCTATATTTGCAGGCACCCTGGAACATGTAGGAGACACCAATCCCCTTAGCTAAGCACCAACTCAACACAATGTCATCACTTGCACAAATATGTTGCTCTGTCTCTACTATCACAAAATTCTTCACTAGTTCACAATCTGCATTATTTCAGAAGTTCCTTAGACCTTGCACCTCCCAACCACCCTTAGACAATCACATCCTTCTTTCTTTCATTTTCTACCACTCAAATACATTTGAGCCTCAAATATCTTTCTCTCGCATATCATTTGACTACAGAGGCTCTAAGATCCTCTTCACACGATCCATGCACACACACTTCAAAATGGATAGGGCACCATTTTTATAGAGTACCTTCATCAAAAATTTATAAACTTAGTCGACTTCAGATCCTTTGCTTTCCATGAAAATTGGGCTGCATAAAATCCTCTAAAACCGGTCTCAGTCTTTGTCCATCACATGCAATATTCACACAAACCACTAACACTTAGTAACCATTTGATGCACCATGGAGTAGATCTTGGTTGTTGATATATTTTTCTTACCAGGCTATTGGGACCACCAGGACATTGGATCACATAAACTCCAATCGCTCAACAACTGTTGGATTTGGTCTTTGGCTAGATCTCGATCATCGATATGATCACTGGCCACCAAAACACAACACATATCCCATTGCTCAGTATCTTTTAGATGCGGTCTCTTGAATTAATCGTGGTCCCTGATCTGTTCTCTGCCCACCAAAAAAACTCAATATTCCCTCAACATTCAGTAGCCGTTTGATCTAGACCTTGGATTGATCTTGACCGTTGATATGTTATGCATTCCTTAGATATATGGACTCTCAGGTACCAGGCTATTGGGCCCCCGGGCCTTCAACATTACACCGTGCTCCTCCATTCTTTTGGTATCTGATATACCGGTGCACTCTCCTAGACATGTGGCTTAATCCTTCCATTTCATGTGGACTAATCGTAATACTCGTGGAACTGATGTGGCATATGATGTGACATTGGTCACCTGCAACCTATTTATCTGACATGACCTCCACATGGACACCTTCCATGGGTGTTGGATGATGTGGCACCGATTTGGTGCTTATGTGGCTATTGTCATGGCATCCGAGTTGGCCCACCAACCAATAAGCTATCTGGCCCCTAGCTTCAACACTACATGATTTCTTCAACATTTGATCTTCGATATCCGATATGGTGGACCCCACTACCAGGGCACCGGCCTATCGACCCACCAGGCTCTCGGGGTATTGGCCCATCGATGCTTAGGACTTCAACCATGCATCGATCCATCACTCTTCTAGTATCAAATATCTGATATCTAACATGGAAGATGACATGGTATTCCACATTGACTCCTTACACATGTATTGGATGAGATGGCTTTGTTACGTCATCACGTCCTCCATCCTTGTTCGATCACCACACTGACTTGAACTAGTACTTGTACTGACGCGTGGCATTTTTTGTGGCTGTCATCATGCCTATGACGTGGCATCCGAGTTGTCCCACCGGGGATTGACCCCCTGGGTATTGGGCCCCCAGAAATTTTTAACATGGCACATCAACTTCGTCCTTCCAATATCAGATATTGGAACCATGCTTCTTTATGCTCCGACCATCATGCTGACATGGAAAACGAGGTGGCTTCCACGTGGCTCTCTGTACTGTCTTGGCTGTTGTTATGGTGCTAGCATGGCAGATGATGTGGCTCTGCACATGGCGTTTATGTGGCCACTGGCCTACCGGGTATCAGGCCCCCAGAAATTTTGGTATTGTGCATACTCTATTTTCTCTAGATATTCGATACTTCGATATCAGATCATTGGGCCACCGGGGTATCATCCCCTTAGAAATTTAACAAAACATTTCAAGTTTTTACTCTGATATGTTGACATCCGATATGGTGAGGTCACAATCCTTTGATCATAGCCAATGATCTTCAGGGATCAACGGTTAGGATTTAACTTGTTCCGGGTTCACAATTCTCCACAAGAAAATTTAACACTGCTCACAGGGTTCTGTGACTTGCTCGTTTTTATTCAAACTATGTAATGCAACCTTTTCAATATAAACCAATTAAAAACAAGGTTCCCTATACATGTGAAATATTTCTTTGCTTCATTTGAGCCACCGGGACCTCATTCAGACCTGCCACACATGCTTATGCATTCTCTGCACTCTTAGACTTTAGCGCTCGTTCTTCAACCTATGTTTTAACCCGATACGCAGACACTTCATCAAGAAATCCTCATCACGCTTGTATGTGACCCTTGCAAAATTGCCATGACCTATTTATGAAAAAGTGCAATATCTTTCATAAAATCAACAATGCACAAGGATGTTCTCCGTTTCCTTTGTCTATCCATGGATTCGTGTTACTGGTTCTGGTTCGATCCTTGAACTTGTCATTTGCAGGGTCACTTTTCTAGCTTTCAGATTGATTGTTCATAGTCTACCTACCTTCATTTTCACAGGGAGTCACTCATCGACATAACACATCAACAATGACATCAATGACAATTAAATATGAATAATCTTATCATCTCTCCCTTTGCTTGTGACATCAATGAAATCCATTATTGTCACAACCATGTGTACATTTGACATCAATGAAAACATAATTTTCAACAAGCTCCCCCTTTATCCTTGATGATAACACAATCTGAAACTCCTCCAGTCTACACAACCATAGATCTCATCATTTTTTTCTCATCTGATTTGACTACTTCTTGCAAGTCTCCCCTTGTCCTGCAAGTCTCCCTTATCTCTTTACTCTCCCCCTTTGAAATCAATGGAAAATGGATTTTCTCCCCCTTACAATGTACTTTCATTTGTTGTTATGATCTGTAACCAACAACATTCTCTCTTTCTACAACTCCCCATGAGCTTGTGCTTCTCCATGAAACTTCCATGAAATCCTTGTTCTTTATCGTGATCAATTATTTAAATTTTTGCGTCTTTCCTTCCATTTTGTTTTTGTTGTCCATGTGAAACTTTCCACATTCTAGTTTTCTTTGATTCTTCAAGATGATATATGCCTTCATAGCTTCTAAGGGATCTTCTAATTTTTTTTATTTTCATCATGCTAATTTATTTCTGCAAGTAGAATCAGTAACAACAAATTCATCAAGGGCTTCATCCTTTTAAGTCTATTGATATTTAGTGGTTTATTATTATTCTACATGTGTTAATACACATGCTTTCTAAACCTATCATTAATTCTTCCTTTACTGATTTTTTTTTATGTAATCACCTCTTTGACTGCCCTATTTCCAACGAATTCAGATATGTCGTAACAATATGAAGCTTGTTGTCATGATATTCCCGTTTCAAGGGCTATCACATGTATTGCATAGATTCCATAATGTTGTACATAAGCCCCATCAATCTACAATATATTCTCTAAAAATTATTAGCCACAAGACCCTCTAGAATTCTTGTATAAAAGGACATTAAAGGTTGTTTATATTTGCACCAATCTGTTGGTCAAAACATGCACATAAAGTTACTATAACATTTGTTTTCATGAAAACTCTATCAACCTCCAAAATACTGATGTCTTAAACTTCCTTCATCATTACCACAAAAGTTGTCAATCAATGTGCTTTCTCAACATTCACGTTTCATCATTTCCTTTGCAAAAGCTTGTGCCTTGAGAGGATTTCTTTTGCTCTATTTTATCATACACCATTTTCATTACAATTGCAATAAATTATGAAACTTACTTTATCATACCTTCATATATTGCCTCACTCTTGTTGGCTTCTTTACTTGGTTGATCATCTTTGGATGCTTGGGGGCTCTCTATGGCATATGATTTTGTGATTGCTTAAACTGGTTGCAATCACTATCTTCTTTCTTTTATCAACATTCTTCTCCCATCATTTAAGACTAGTTCCTTTTCCTTCACAACAAATTCACTATTAGCTTCATAGTCTTCTCCTACATGTCCCATTCTTTTCAAAAGTATCTCCTTATATTTTGAATTATCAACTTCTTCTGCCTCTCTTATCAAGTTCTCCTTAGATTTATCTTCAAGATGTTGATTTTCTACCTTGTTCTGATTGGAATTAAGAGAAACAACCCCATATCTGCATGAAATCAAGTGCTTGGTCAAACCTTTTCCAAACTTTGGTCCACTGGTTATGTGACTTGAGCATTCATTTTGTGCTAGGAGTGCAGTATGCTCTAGTATGGATGTATTTTCTTCTTGTTCCTGTTTCCTCTTCCTAACTTTTGTAATTTATTTATTTTGTTTGGTGATGGTATCTTGTTCTTTGTTTTGTGCATACCAAGCTAATTCACATTCTTCATTATTTTCCTTTTCTTGTTTTCTCTTCCATACCTTTGCATATTCTTGTCTAGAAAAGTATGTTATGCTGCTTCTACAGTCTCGTGCTAATTGTCCATAGTTATTTCATTTGTAACATTCAACCTTGTAATGTAGGGGAGTAAATGGATTGTAGTTTCTATCAGCATGCTCATGAAAGCCTCTAGTCTTGTTGTTCATATGATAATCCTTGTAAATCTTGTGAGAGATTCTACTTCTATTTTTATTATAATAATTTCTTCCATAAGCTATGCAATCTATTTCCTTATGACCAAAATTTTTGCAAGAAAAAAATAACCAAGAAAAATATTTTGATACCTAGCTATGAAGGGTCTTCTAATGGAGAAACTCTTATGAACTCGTCCTTATCTTTCTTGAGTGAAGGATCAATCTCTTGTTAGATATGGTTTCATTCTTTGTTGTTGGAACCTTTAAGAGCATTTGCATATCTTTCATAATTCTCCTCAATTTTCTTTTTTGGTGACTTAGAGATTGCATCTTCTTCAGGGGTTTTCTGATTGTAGTCATAACCAAGACTTGTGTTGATAGATGGTGACCTTTGACAACTGAGGATATTATCTAGAATTACAATACTCTTTTCAAATTTTAAGTTTGTATTCAACTGGGTGAATATGTCTTCTAATTATTTTCTTAGAGAGGTAATTTGTGCTTCAAGTTTCTCATAGTGTTGATCCTTTTCTTTTAGTTGTCTTTCTATCAATTAATTTAATACCTATGATTCTTCAATTTGAACTTTAATTATTTTTTCTTTTTCTTCAATACTTCGTGGTAGTTGCTCCTTCAAAAACATATTCTCTCTTTTGAGTTTTGTAATTTCATTTTGATCACAAATAAGTTCTCCTTTAGGATCAACTTCCTCATCTTCAAGCCCAAAGGGGTTGGATCCAATGGTGGAAAGAGAGGAGTTTTTCACCATTGGGAAAGGTTCAATTCCTGTGAGGGCCTAACCTGAAAACATGGGGGCACCTTGAGGTAGTGGTCGAACATGTGGTTGCACCCAAAGATATTATATCAAATGATATTGTGACCCGTGCACACATAAGTGGATCAAAGCCCACCCCCATGTCCTTCAATTTTTATGTCCCCGAGGTGTAGGACAGTCGGTGACAAAGTGTGTTGTTAAGGCACTCCGTGATGTTAAAGTCACCGATTTGAAACCTGCAGGGAAAAAAAATCCAGCCATGTTAAGGGTTGGTGTGGCTCAGGCCGAGTGTGATCCCGAGTGATTTTGACGGCTTAGATGCCCCTGAGTCGTGGTTTCTCAACCACATGCTAGTCCCGTAGGTCACAAACAAACTAGCAAAAAAAAAAAACTTCCTCATCTTGACATTTCTGCAATTCCGTTTTCAACTTTATATTGTTTTCTTTGAGTCTATCTATTTCTTCTAAGGCACTAATGAGTTCTGCTTTAAGATCTGCTTCCATTTCAATCTCAAGATTTTCTTCTTCATTTGAATCCGTGCTTCTATATTTTGGTTCATTGGTCCGCATTTCTAGGGATGTGGAGATAATACTGTCATTGTCATCAGAAGAGTTGTTGTCCTCATTGGAATATAGATTATTCTTTTGTATGTTGGACTTTTCTCTCTTCAAAGTCTTATCAATCTTGGAATTTTTGAATATGGAATCTTCCTTTTCATTGTTCTTTCCAATTTTTAAATAAGGGCACCCAGCTGCACAATGTCCAACTTCTTCACAATTAAAACATTTAAAAAGAGGCTTACCTTTGTTTTTTCCCGATCCTTTCTTGGGCATCCTGGCAAGGTTGCCTTCTTCAACGTCTGATTTATTGTATGAGCTGTCACTTACTTCTTCTATTCTTGTCAACTTTGACATTTCTAAGGATTCTTACTTTGAAAAAGGTCGTGTAGCTTGTCCCAAATCTCTTTAGCTGATGTACAATGTCCCACTTTGACTTTTTCAAAATCTAATAAGCTAATCAAAATGGCATTCATTGCTGTATTGTTTTCACTTGCCTCCTTTGGAACTACATCTATAGGTGGACTTTTTAAGGGTGTGTAACCAATGACAACTAATTGCCAGACATATTACCCCAATGCTTATAGATGTACCCTCATTCTTATGTTCTAAAATACAAAATATATTCCATCGAACACGAGAGATGACATGCAATCCATGTGTGCTCTAGGGATTCACCTTCCAGTGGTTAGTCTGTTCTAAAGTAATTCACTCTGATACCAATTGTTAGCATACTTACTTATACTGAGAGGGTGGGTGAATAAGTATAAGACTACTTTTCTTTTCTTACAATGTTTCTTTACACTATTCATCAATGTGTTATTTTACCAATTGTGATAGTTAATGATAAATATACAACCATGCAATCCATAGTACACATATATTTAACGTGGAAACCCAAATGAGAGAAAACCACAATTTGTTTTTTGTATAAAATCATATAGGCACCAACCTGTTATCGTACAATCTGTACTTTCCCAAAGCCCAAGGCAAGTGAGGCAATATTGGCATAACAAGGGGGTGACCTATCACTGCCACCTTAATAGGAAACCCCTTTCTATTTAGGAGTATGTTAATATTAACCCAAGGGAGACGTCCCTAGTGACCTAAATGGATGATGAAGCTACAACAAGGATGCAAAGATAACCCCCTCTCACTAGTCACTCAAGTCAAAAGGTCTTTATGTCTTAAGGGATGAAGCAAATGTAATGGATGAAGTGTACCTACCCAAAATAAGGCAACAAGCAAAAAATGGTAGTTTCAAGTACAAAATGAAGTTAGTGCTTCAATAAGACAATAAACCTTTGAAATATATGTTGGATGATATAAAAATGAAAGTTTACAACAACAATAAGCATTTATAACAACTGCAAGAAATATGCTTCTAAATTGCTTGAAAAGACAATGAAAAGATAGCTTTTACTAGGCAGAATGATAATCAGTTGTCACAAGATAATTTAGAAGTGTTTAGCTAGCATTAAATGTAGTTTATGCAGAAAATTTGCTGCATTAAGATGGCTGTAACAATGATCTATAACAACAACAAGTAAAATAGTTATCTAGGCTAGGTTAGAGTTAGTTTTAGTTAGTGAAAGCTAGAAAGTTCAAGGTTTGAGTGTTGGTTTGATCTCTCTACAAAAGGAGTGTAAGGAATAGTGCCTTTAAAGGGTTATGGAGTCAAGAGTTCAACAACATTCATTTGGAGTAAACAACAACATGATTATGTTTATCCAAGTAAAAGATGAATCTTAGAAGAGTAGTAACTTAAGTCTTCTTGGGATTCAATCTTTGGGGAGGTGAGCTACTAGAGAGTAGGCACTTATAGGCCCTAGC
>ML817670.1:68674-84394 GCA_009831015.1 Picea engelmannii | reverse complement strand
GAAGATACATAAGTATGATAAGGATTATTCAAGTGAGGATATATGTTGCCCCAATGTGAAGGGGTTCCGTGAAGAGGGTAGCCCAAACTGTAAAACTGATTCCCTTTGGTATGAAAGACCCGAGGATATGTGTGGACCCGTCATGGGAAAAGTGTTCATAGGAATCCGGATGGTAGACAAAGGATAGATAGATGGGGTGTAATAAGTATGATAAGCACCCATTTGAGTACTGGCTCCTGAAAAAACATAGTTAGGACTGGATCTATAAGAGGGGAGGTTCCAACCTCCCATAGTGAGAGTTGTTTGAGAGACATGACTCCTATCAAATGAATATGTAGACGGCGGGGCCATGGTGCCCTCAGATGCAATGCTAGGATTCATATAAGTGGGCCAGGGAGAGGATGGAAAGGGTGAAGGGACATTCAACATATCAACAAGAAAATGATTAGAGACCCAAGGCATGTACTGAGTGTCATAATTCTGTATACCATTATGAAAAGAGAACGGGTTCGTCCCCATGAAATGAGTGAACATCATGGGGGGGTGTAGCAGTAAATGAGGGAGCCGAAGGAACTTCACTATCCATGATAATAAAAACTCAGTATAAAACCCTAAGGCCAACTAGTGATCAAAGAGCACACCAAAAATAATCAAACAAAAAATATGCACATAGACATGATAAAGTGGTTGAAAGGGGCCTCCCTCCCTAAAGTAGGTATGCCTCACCCAATAGGAGCTTGAGACTCCCTCCTAAAGATTGAAGGTAACATAATTAGTTATAAGGGCCCCCGTGGTCTTAGCAACCAGTCGGTCAGATCCCCCTGTAGAGGTAATCCTCCATAAAGGCTGTGTGATGTCCAACCCTTATCTGACCTAGGGTACTTGTAGAATAATCCCTGCAAGTAACCTATGTGGCACCTAAGTCAAGCAACTAATCAACCACTGTATAACCAATGCACAGAAAAGCATCCATAAGTTAGGTCCACCGTATGGGTAGGGTAGCAAAGCCTAAAACCTTGAAAGCACCGCCTCTCACGGAGGTAAGGGCACTAGCAAGATCCCCATATACGAATAGATCCCTAGAAATATCTCTAAATCTAAGAAGGTATCGGGGTGATATACCTTCAACTGACCTCATGTGACCATGTGATTAACTCCGGTGTAAGTGGAGCCTCCTGATCTTACCGATTATAGAATGGATTTCCCCACTCCCTTAGTCAGACACATATGTTGATTTAATAGCCTTGGAGAAGTTTACTCACAAAATCCTATTCCAAGGCATTGAATCCTAAGCTAGTTTGTGCACCCTAGAAAATGAAATCGTTACTAATCAATTTTAAATTATATCGTTAATTTTAATGGCCGTGCTTACTCAAAAGGTCCGATCATGAAACTGGTGATGTTATGACTCAACAAGTAAAGTAAATATGAATACAATGCAAAGTTCTAACTTCAATTTTCAATGAATGATATGCTTTCTAAAAATGCAATTTTTAATTCAATTCTGCAATTCTGAATAAAAATGAAATCTTTCTTTACATGCACTAAGATAAATGACAAAGACTCAAAAGATCAAAATGCTAATCAATGCAAAATGCCTAATATTTTTGTATTTTCAATATAAGAAAAATGAAAATGCATGGACTGAACAACAACTTGATATATAAAGACTCTACTATGTATAGAAAAAGATAACTCAAGTAGGATACCAAGGAGCAAAACACCCAACCCAATGTACAAGGACAATCAAAATGAAAAGATGATGAGAAAGGCATTGCCCGAAAATTCAACCAAAGACAGGTTTCCTGTCATCCCACAGACACTTAACAGTCACTACAGAGACCCAAGAAGACTCAACAATCATCAAAACCTACCCAACAACCACCAAACCCAGTAAACAAGCAAAAGAGGTTGATATACGCGATTGTTCAAGGAAAAAGCATGTATGTACGCAACTTGTAGAAGGACAACACGTGTATGTACGCGACTGTCAAGCAAAAACCCGCGTACATGTGTCAAAAACATAGCTAGGCTAAGGAGAAGGTTGAAAGACTTAGACCCATAGTGAACAAAGGATGTCAAGCAATGAAACGACAAGAAAAGCAATATGAATGAGAGAAATCTAAGGATAAAAACACTCCAAACCCCGAAAAAGAAGATTCAATCCCCAATATGGTCGCCAATTCTGTTACGAGGAAAATATCTCTATGGCTAGGGGTAAACCACAACAGACGGAAATGACTGCATAAATCAACTCTATTCTCAACTATTCTATATAAACAAATATGATAGCAAGACAAGATAAAAGGCCTACCTCATCTAGATGTTCGATGAAGTCCATCGTTGAGCACTTGACCCAAAGCAATATACCTGCAACTACTCCTCAAAAACCAAGTAGAGAAAGCATATGGTGATAATATATGATGTTAGCACATTCAATAGCATAATCCATTAACATTCATAACAAATACGCCCATGGAATAATAATTCAAATATTTGAAAGATATCAATTGGATGAGAAAAGAGTATTTCTATTAAGATATAATTAAGATAAGTGAATAAGTTATAGACCTCCGTGTCGGCACAGTTCGAAACCGAGAAACTAAGTTCCTTCCAGCTGGGCCTCCACCACTTCAATCCTCCACCAAAGGAAAGCTAATGTAAGAGAGACAATGGAGTCCTCACTCAATAAGGGAAGATCTTGGGGGCTGAACACTGTGTTCAGGCTTAAAGGACAAAGGGAGGCAAACTCAATGTGAAGTGAATAATTCCTCTAGAGTAACTTTTCTCTCAAAGTGTAATTCTTTCTCCTCTTTTTTATAGCTCAGAATTGGCCCATTTATAGCCTTCAAGTTTAACTGAAGGGCCGAGTCAGAACATTTCCAGTATATGGAAGGCCAAGGATCATTGATATCCTATCGTGACATTGAAACCCAACACCATTTTTCAATTCTGAGCACATTTCCTGATGTACGCGGGCTGTAGTGGTGCAACCTGCATATACGCATGCTGTATAGTAGGCAAGGTGCGTATATGTGGAGACCATTTACTAGGAAGCTAAAATATTGAGGATTTCCAGCCAATCGGGGCCATACCAGTTCTAGATCCATCTATCCAAAGCCATACCAGCAGAGATATGAAGGATTCTATTTAGGAAGGGAGAGAAATTAATCTTGTAACCAACTATATTCAGTGGGTGAAGACCTAGGGTATCTATACATTCTGTATTGTACCAGAACTACAGATCCATGTATGAGGATCTCTTCTAATATTAAATAAAGGTCAGATTTGAAGTTTATTGTCTTGTTTATGTCTTTCTTTCCTTGCACAATGTTCCAATCTTGTTGTTATATCTTCAATGCAATACAAATCCAAGAAAAAATCTTCAACACATCCTTTTGTAATCACAACCTGCAAAAATAAAACAACTACAAACAACAACAAACCCAAGTTACTGGCCGAAATTGCTAAGGAATATTATAGTGGTATCAGAGAAAATTTCCTTCGCTAGCCTATGAAAAATAATAGATGACTAGAAGAAGAGGTCGTGGGGGTCATCCAGTAATAGGTAATCCATAAGAGGAAGAACAGGAAGTCAATATGGGAGAGACAAATGAAACAAAAAATTCTACCTATGAAGAGATTGAACTTTTGACAGATAAAGTAGCCCAAAGAATGAAGGAGGTACTTCAAAGCAACCAATAAACTATGTAGCACACTCTTGTAGAAATGCAGAACCACTTATCCTTAGGATAGTCTGAGCTAAAATGATCTCTTACTAATATTCAAATGGGACAAAATAGAATGATATCCTTGTTGGAGGAACATAGTAAACATCAAAGTATTCTATCTCAGTTTCTGATGGAATAGAGGCATGGAAAAGACCCACCCTTGTTTGGTGGAAACCATGAAGCTAGTGGATCTCATGGAGGCAATGGAAATCATGAGGAATCCATACATAGAGGTCGGGTGGAGGAGCATCGATACAATAATGGAGGGCCGAGTCCCTTTCACACAATCAACATGACTACCCCTAGGTTGTACATGCCTACCTTCTTAGATACCAAAAGGAGGGATGTTAATGCCTTGGATTCAGAGAGTTTTGGTGATGAGTGGGAAACTGCAGAAAGGGAATACAATTCCATGAGCATAGGGTTCAGGAGACATGTTTCTATGGGAGAGTATTTCCATTTGAAGATGAAAAGGAGATCCAAGGAGTGCTGTAGAGGTGTTAGTGAGCTTGGATGAAGGGATGGAAGAATGGAGCTACCCACCTTTGATGGATCGAATAACATCCAGGTTACAACATGGGTACACAAGATGGAAGCTTACCTCCAATTGAATCCTATGGAGGAAAGGGAAACTATCAAATTTGAAACTATACATATGATGGGGAAAACACATGAATGGTGGTTCCATGGAATAACTACCTTGGGCCATGTACACATCACTTCTAATCAATAATTCAATCAAAGGCTCATTGACATATTTCACAAAGGAGACCCAGATTGTCATTTCAAAGATCTTACACAACTTAAGCAAATAGGTTCAGCTTAGACCTTTATTGAGGAGTTTCAAAGAGTATAAGTGATGGTTCTGGATGTGGCAGAATCTATATTACTTATGTTATTTATAGATGGGCTCACAGAACCAGTGAGAGGATGGGTTAAGGATTTCAAGCCTATAACCTTATAGGATGCCATTGAGAGCACTAGGGATTTAGTTGGAGCAGCCAATAAAAATAGATTTACACCTAAGCCACCCATTATTCCAAGAGGTCGTGACACTAGACCAATGGAAAGAGGCAATGGGAAGTTATATGAAGCTACAAGAAGAGATCTAAGAAGTAAGCAACTATGTTACACTTGCAGAGACCCTTGGAAACCATGACATATATGTTTAGTCAAGGGAAAAATCCACTATGTTGAGGTAGTGTATGACAATGATGAGGAGAGAGGTGATGAGGAGGATGGATCTATCCATACTATGCAGGAAAACCTCAAGGAGGAAGAAGAAGTCTTGCCAGTGCAAGGTCATGAGGAACCTTTACCCTGAGATATATGACTTAAAAGGGTCACTATTGATTCTATGACCGGGGTGCCGAAATTTATCACTTTTAGAATAAAAGGAGTTTTTCAGGGACAAAGGGAAACAATATTGATCGATGGAGGAGCTTCCCATAACTTCATTGATATAACCATGGTGGAGAGGAGACATCTACCCACAATATAGTTTGAAGGTTTCTTGGTTGAGGTAGTAGGGGGCTGTACCATAGCTTGTGACAAGTACATTCCATAGATGAGCTTGAATCTACGCCGATACACCTTAACACATGAGTTTTATGTGGTAGAAATTCTTGACACTGATATCATCCTAGGTGTGCAGTGGCTTATCACTTTGGGGCCAATCACAACCAACTACAAAACAATGGAGATGTCCTTCAACACATAGGAAGGAAGGTAAGTCACACTTAAGGGGATGATAGGGGATTCACCTAGGGTGGTGATAGCCAAGAATATGCATGCCATATTCAGGCGAGAGGAGATAGCTTATGCTGTCGAATGCTTTATTATGGATACTAAGTGCGAGACAAACAAGCCATACCCTACAGATATACAAAAAAATCCTTCACAAGCACAAAAGAGTCTTTGACCCTACTCCTCCAGGACAACCACCAGATAGAGTCCTTGATAGCACATTATAGAATTGTAAGAAGGAGCCAATCCGGTCATCACTACACCCTACAGGCACCCAAAGAAGCATAAATATGAGATAGAGAGTTCTATCAAGGAATTGTTAGCTATGGGGCATATCAGGCCAAGTTCAAGTCGATTCGCATCATTGGTTGTGTTGGTAAAAAAGAAGGATGGAACCATGTGCATGCGTATAAAATACCGAGCATTAAACAAAAGGACCATTAAGAAAAGGTACCCCATTCCCCAGATTGATGAACTGTTGGGTGCGATTCATGGTGCAGTTTACTTTACTAAGATAGATCTATGCTTAGGCTATCATCAGATTAGGATGAGAGAGCAAAATGTACATAAAACTAATTTCATATGTCACTTCAGCCACTATGAGTTTCTTGTGATGCCTTTTGGCCTCACCAATGCTCCTGCCACCTTTCATTCATGTATGAACCATGTGTTCAATAAGAAACTAAGGAAATACTTGTTTGTCTTCTTCGATGACTTACTAATCTAGCAAGACGTGGGAGGACCATTTAAGGCATGTGGATGCAATTCTGAGCATCATGGAGAAACAATCCTTATATGCTAAAGAGTCTAAGTGTGAAATTGGTATGACCGAGGTTCTGTACTTAGGACATATGATTGGGGAAAAAGGAGTACAGGTTCATCAAGAAAAAATACAAGCTATCATCAATTGGCCTACCCCAAGGACACTCACATAACTCAAAGGGTTCCTTGGTATTTTCAACCATTACATAAAGTTTGTCAAGGGATTCTCCTAGATTTGCACTCCTCTGACAAACTTAACCAAAAAATGGGCTTTTGCTTGGAGTGATGAAGCACAGGTCACATTTGAAAAAATGAAGAAGGTTATGAGTACTTTCCCAGTACTTTCCCTACCTGATTTTTCTCAGCCTTTCATATTAGAATGTGATGCATCATGAGTAGGAGTAGGGGCCATCCTTATGCAAAGTAAGCACCCTATTTTCTATGAGATACATAATATGAGAGGCCCAGAGTTTCTCTACACAATCTATGACAAATATATGTTGGCCATAATGCATGCTTTGTCCAAATTCAAACAATATTTAGTTGGAGCAAAATTTGTATTAAGAAATGACCACAATAGCCTCAAGTACTTCTTATCTTAGAAGGACTTGAACGAGAGACAACAAAAGTGGGTAAGAAAGATTCAAGCTTACAATTTTGATACTAAATATGTTAAAGGAAAGAATAATGTAGTTGTAGATGCTTTATCAAGAATACCTTCAACATATTCCATGACAGAAATATTAGTAGATTGGAAACCATAGTTGTAGGTGGAATACTCAAAGAACAAGTTTGCATGTGAGTTGATGGATGGGAAACTACATGATGATAGGTAGAAGGTCATAAATGACATCATTTATTACAAAGGTAGGATCTATTTAGTACCAGAATCTACATTCAAAAAGAAGGTTCTCCAAGCCTTCAATGATGCACCAATGACAAGTCATCAAGGGTTCCTTAATACATACAAACATGTAAGAGAAAGGTTCTCTTGGAAAGGACTCAAAGGAGACATTATGCACTACATCAAGGAATGTGCTACTTGCCAACAAAATAAATATGAGCACTCTCATCCAGTAGGACTCTTACAACCCCTTCCAATAACATAGAATAAATGGGAGGGTATCTCAATGGATTTCATTACAAGTCTTCCCAGAGCGCAAGGTAAGGATTGCATATTCGTAGTTGTGGATCGACTGACAAATTTCAGTCATTTCTTTTCCATCTCCATGGACTACAACACATCACAGGTAGCTGCATTATTATTCATAGAGGTATTTAGGATGCATGGCTTACCTAAGAACATTGCTAGTGTCAGGGACAACAAGTTCATGAGTATCTTTTGGCAAGAACTATTTAGATTGGTGGGCATTGAATTGACTCCTAGCACTATCTACCATCCCCAAACTGATGGGAAAACCAAAATTGTCAACAAATGGATAGAGGGTTACATAATAAATTATGTAGCAGGACAACAAAAAGCTTGGGTCAAATGGCTTTACTTGGGGGAGTATTGTTACAATACCACCTACCACATGTCCATTGGCATGTCCCCCTTTAAAGATTTATACAGTTATGATCCTCTTACTTTTGAGGATATTGTATTTGGGGAAAGCAAGGCTCATATGGAAAAGGAGTGGATCAAGGCTAATCAAGACATCATCTGAGAACTCAAGGACAATATCCATAGAGCACGAAACCAACAAAAATTATATGCAGATAGGAAAATGGCGGAGTGCACTTTTGAAGTTGGTGACTTGGTGTGCTTGAGATTGCAGCCATACAAAGAAGAATCTATCAATAAGAGTGGTCCTAAGAAATTACAACCACACTTCTATGGTCCATATGAAGTGCAAAGAAGAATTGGAGAGGTGGCATATGAACTAAAATTGCCCCTAGGGAGTAAAATCCACAATGTTTTCCATGTGTCCTGATTGAAAAGAGCATTGGTCCAACACGTACTAGTCAATGAGACATTGCCACCACTTGATGAAGAAGGGAATATACACTTAATACTAGAGGAGATCATAGAAACCAGGGTAAAACAAATAAGGAGCAGAGAAATTAAAGAATATTTGGTTAAATGGAAAGATTTGCCCATAGAATATGCTACTTGGGAAAGTGAGCGGATATTGCAAGAAACTGGTTTTGTATTGCTTGAGGGCAAGCAATTTCCAGTAGGGGAGACCGTAATATCCCCTTCTCATTGACACAAGAGCTCAAGGACGTAGTAGTCTAGCTACCCCTCTAGACTATAGTCCAAGACAAATAAGAGGGAGGAAAGTATGGTTTTGTCACCAGGAGATCTAAAGTTATATTATTAAAGTGACATTGGTAAAAGGGTAAGGAAGATTCAAGTGAATTTAAGGATAATTAAAATAAAACCTTAGCAAGTGGGAAAAATCAAATCAATGACAAATTATAAAAAAGAGGTATAAAAGAAAGAGGAGGGCACACCTCTCATCATCCAATTATCATTATTCTCTTGCACTCTTGCACTCTTGAGCTAGACAACTTATGTTTTGACGATTTTGAGTGAACAAACCCTAGAAACCAGCAAGGAGGTGAAATATTCCTTTGTCCCTAGTTCAAACTTGGCCAAGGAGGTGAAAGATCCCTCCGACACCATTCTAATCAAGTCAGAGGAGCGCCTCTTTTGAGAGAATCTCCCTCCATATTTTGTTCTCTGAAGATATGATCAAATTGGATATCATCGAATGATTTAGAGATGGATTTTAGTTTCTATCTTATTAGTGTATTTCTAGATGGGAAAGATCGATCGAGTTCTTTATCCAGTCAATACATAATTTAGAATCTCCATGAATTTGAATATCACTAACTTCCTTGTTTGCTTCCAGTTTTATAAGTGCAAAGAGTGCAAATAATTCTGCCAGATTGTTTGTACATGATCCAATGTTGGCTCTCCCATGATAGTAACGAGCTTGAGTAAGAAATAAGATGAATCCGAGCCCACAAATATTTGTAGGGACTTGGCATGCCCTGTCAAATAACCAATAGGGATTGGATTTGTTGATACATAGGGGTTTGAGGATTCTGGGGACCTTAGAAGATGGGGATGCCTTATATAATTGAGGCATTGCATTTACTTGTTGTGAACCTTTGATTGGATGGGAATTCTTCGTTTTCAAAAAGGATCGCATTTCAGGCTAGCTGATGGGTGCCTACATTGGCATACATTCAACACCCATCTAATACATTTTTTCTTACTTTTTTCCATTGATCATTTCCTTTTTAATAATTTCCTTATCCATTTTTCCTCACTTTTCATCAAGGTACGAATATTTCCCCATATGCCATTTATACGCTATTCTTTCATATTTATTAAAGGAATTAACTACGTTCATGTACTAATACTTCTACATAAGAGTAATATAGTGGTTGAAACTCCTCACATTGGAAACGATCCCTTTTTGTTGATGCGGTTATGGACACAATCCAACTGTTGCAACTCCAACCACACTCTCTCTTGTTGTAATTTTAGGCACAATCCAACTGCTGCAACTCTAAGTGCACCCTCTGTTGCTATGATTTCAGACAACTGTTGCAACTCCAAGAACATTCTTTGTTGTCGCAATGCTGAGTCTACTGTTTCTACGATTCTAAGTACAAAGTCCACCATCACAGTAGTCAACACCGCAACCGACAGTTAGGAAATGATCCTCACATGGGAAAATGACATGAGGCAAGTGGACAACTAGAAAGAGAATTCAGTTTGCCTACCAACTGTCACCCAATTGATATGAGTCAACACATGCCTGAATCTTACTAAAATTTGGCAATTTCAATGTAAACTAATGAACAACCGATTCTCGTGGTTGTCCACCGTCCATTTGTTCTACTTTAGACATCAATTGTACTTTATAAACACCCTAGCTCCCTTGAGATAGGGACGAAGAATTATTCTAGCGATAACATTTGGCTGTTATTGTAGATTTCATATTTCTGCAATATAATTTTTGTTCTTCTCCTATTTGCGTGTTGATGTGTTGGTGATCATGCGATTATGATTTCTTAGCTCAGTGCCTTGTCTAAGGGGGTATGACCCCCTCCTTAGTCCGATACTGCCTATATATTAGCGTAGGATTTGACATTTCAATACTGTTTATTTGATTTCATAGTTGTTTTATTTCTTAGTTTGCTGCAATTCTAGATTTTGTAGAATAGTACTTGCAATTCACGTGTGGTTAATATTTCATTTCCTAGTGTTGAAAATTCCGCAATTTCAAACTACAATTCAACATTGATTCAATTTCTATGAGTTTATAATCACAGATGCTACCTCAACTCTTGTTACTGAAACTCACATCAATGTAATTACTTTCGTGTTGAAGTTTTGTTGCTGCAACTCATGATTGCCGTGATTTCTTTCATGCTACAACTCCGTTGTTGCAACTCACAGTTTTGCAACTTCGCTCGTAGCTGCACTTTATTTTGTTTGCTTTCTAACTTGTGATAGCTTTAATTTTCAACAATTTGAGATTGATATTATATTGAATTGTTGTTGAATGTGTGAACACATAATTGTTACAACAAAACATGATCATTATTATACTTGAGAAAGTCACCAGTAGATTATAGCATAATTTTGCTTTCCACAAGAGTGGTTTCCTTTCTGCCCGTGTGATTTAATTTCTACAAGTGTAATTTAATTTCCGCAAGTGTGATTTCATTTCCACAAGTGTGATTTACTTTCTACAAGGGTGATTTGATTTCACCAAGTGAGATTTACTTTCCACAAGTGTGATTTAAATTCCGCAAGTGTGACTTTACTTTCCTACTAGTGTGATATTTACTTTTCTACAACTTAGGAAGTAGTATAGTTTGGTGACTTAATTAAGTATCTTAAATCCTTGATTTGTGACATTAAAAGTACTACAACTCTTTAGCGAAGAAAACACTACTCTTTCATATATGGTGCACAACAGTTCGTAAGTAAGATATGACCTCAGATTGATAATTAAATGTATAACTCTTCAGTTTCTCACTAAGTTAATGAGGAAGTAATTGAAAAGTCCATCATTTTTGGCACCATTGTTGGGGAACTGTCAAAAGAAGTAGTTGCTAAATATTTGTGTGGATTTTCATTTTAAGTGCTATGATTTCTTTTCAACAATTCGTAGGATGTTTTTCTAACTTTTTCTATGAGCAGAGTTAGAGATCAACATGGTAGATTTGTTAGTTCTTCCAAAAAATCTTGAAAAGTTAATAGTGTAGGTCAATCACAAGAGGGAAAAGAGCTCAATTAGCTAAATTACTTATCACCTACAACAATTTTTATTTCCAAGAAGAATCCCAAAGCATCTCCTTAGGAATCAAATACTATACAAGGGTCTCTACACAGAGAGGTTTCACTTTCAGAACAACCGATCAACGAACAATATCACTCTAGAGAGTTCCTTTTTCCTGAGGTAGCTTTAGAAACAAAGGATAGCTCTCAGAAATAAATGACACATGAGATTGTCAAGGAGGAGCCCTACACTTTCATATTTCCAATCAAAGAAACATATGAGGAGACCAATATGAAGAACATCCCTCATTCAACCTTGCCAAACTTTCATGGGCTATCTAAAGAAGATACTAATACCTTTCTCCTTGAGTTTGACGTACTTTTCATAAGCTACGACTATGTGACAATCAACAAAGGAACATCAAGTTGAGGTCCCCACTGACATACAAAAACCAACAGGGAGCACCCCTCACGCTTACTCTGCCAAGCCTCAAGAATCTCAAGAACTAGAGCACTCTGCAAATCAACGGGCTCCTCCACAGGAACCATAGGCTCTTGTTGAACCAACAAGAGACACTCTTGATGAAATAGTTTCCAATCCAACAAATAAGGAAGAGTTAAAACCATAGGTCCCTACTATTACACAATAACTAGTAGGAGGCACTCTTGGGGAATGACATGCCCACTCACAAGATTCATACAAGGAAGAACGAGAAGCAGAAGAGTTTGATGATCCAATAGGAAACACTTGTGAAGACGAATTAGCTAATGCACAAGCACCAGGGCACCAGGAACAAGAAACATAGACTGTTGAGCCTAAGAGGAAGCTTATTGCCACAGCTTGGGTAAGCATCCCACACTCCTTACCTATTTATGCATATTTGGTCAAGCATAATAGAATGTTGAGAATCAAGAATTGGAAGCTACAGATCAATTTGAAAATGTTGAAGGATGAGCTTGATGAGAAAAGGGCATCTGAGAAATAAGGTTACCTTTCAACAAGTCATCTTGCTACAGGGCAAGCCTTCATCGGATTACAAAAAAAATCTCAAGTTAAGAAAAGAAGAGAAGTAGCTTTCCAACCTACACATTTTATGTTAGTTGATGAGTCCACTTAGATGAAAACAAAGCAGGAATTAACAAAAAATAGTGGAGTCATAGCAGAACATGACACCGGTGAAAAGAAGGAGAAAACAATAGAGGAAGATTGTAGTGTTAGTGACCCCCATAGTCACCCCGATTTCTCTACCCCTGAGTGATTGTTGGTTGCATGGGGACATGCAATGATTTTGGGATGGGGGAGATGATGGGTGCCTAAATTGGCATACTTTAAGCACCTGTCTAATACCTTTTTGCTTACCATTTTCAATTTTCCATTGATCATTCCCTTTTCAATACTTTCCTTATCCAATTTTGCCTCACTTTTCATTAAGGTACAAATATTTCCCCATATGCCATTTATATGTTATTCTTTCATATTTCTAAGGAATTTGCTACTTTCATGTACTAATATTGCTACACGGGATTAATACAATAGCTATAAATCCTCACAGTGGCAACAATCCCTCTCTATTGCTGCAATTCTAGACACAATCCAACTTCTGCAACTCCAAGCACACTTTCTCTTACTATGATTTTGGGCACAATCCAACTACTGCAACTCTAAGTGCACTCTTTGTTGCTGCAACTTCGGAAAACTACTGCAACTCCAAAAATAATCTCCGTTTCCGTGACTTTGAATCTACTGTTGCTGTGATTATGAGTACAAAGTCCGCCAACACAACAATCAACACTGCAACCGGTGGTTAGGAAACAATCCTCACATGGGAAAGTGACAGGAGGCAAGTGGATAACCAAAAAGAGAAATCGGTTTTCCTACCAATTGTCGCTCAACTGATTAGAGTCAACACATGCTCAATTCTTACTAAAATTTGGCAATTTCAATGTAAACGAATGAACAAACGTTTCTCATGGATGTCCACCCGTTCCTTTGTTATACTTTAGACATCGATTGTACTATATAAACACCCTATCTCCCTTGATCTAGGGAGGAAAAATTATTCTAGCGATAACGTTTGGCCGTTATTGTAGCTTTCAGATTTTTGCAATATAATATCTGTTCTTCTCCTGTTCGCTTGTTGATGTGTTGGTGATCATGCGATTTTGATTTCGTAGCTCAGTGCCTTGTTTAAGGGGGTACGACCCCCTTCTTAGTTAGATATTGTCTATATATTAGTGTAATATTTAACATTTAAATCATGTTAATTTGATTTCATATTTGTTTTATTTCTCAGTGATCAGAATCTGGACCAGGGGTCAAATTTTAGCCCAAAAATGAAAGTATTCAGAATCGCTTCAAAATGAATAGGAGCATAGGCCTCGTTGTCACGAACCCAATGCACTTAGAATGGGGTCAAACAGACATCAGATGAGTGAGGTATCACATTCTGTTCGATTTACCAAACATGCAAAAAAGTTGCTGACTGTACAGTCCGTATAGGCTAACGTGGTAGGGGTATGACCACACACGTGGTAGTGGTGATGTGGAAAACATTCATTGGCAAACACATGGATGAATGATATTGAGACATGTGGCAATTTTTATTGGCAAATGGTAAGGTTCCACATGGCCCAGGCGTGGGCTGCCACGTGGCACCATGGTAAAGGTTGGTGATGTTTAAAAATTTATGGAGTCCATCGGGATCGAACCCTAAACCTTCCCCACCATGGCAGAGTCTTGGAAAAGGACACCCAACCGACGTGCCCATGGGTAGTTCTTAACACATATGTATTTAAACCTTTATTTAAATGTGCGCCATGTTATATTTGGAGTGGGGTGCGGGCTGGGGCTTAGCCCCAACCCCCGGTTTCATATATGTGCGCATATGACCTTGCCTCATGTGATTTTGCGCACAGATTCAAAACCACTCAAACAGTTGACACCCACATAGCTGGACACTTGTCAAGTGCTCATTCCACTTTGTAACTGAGCCCCGAAATTGCACTGGGACGTGGCCATATGCCCCCCCATGCACCCAACACCTCTGTCCTTGGGGGCTCAAAATCCGCTAACGGTGCAACATTTTGGCACCAATCATGGGAATGCACACGTGTGTTGGGTTTAGGCACGGGAAACGCCCAAAATCCAGGTTACTCACACAAGAGGTGCGAATTGGTGACCCAAAGATAGCAAGCTTGAAGGAGGAAAATGGCAGGAGGCCTAACTTCTTTAGTTTTTGGCCAAATGAGGTGACGAAAAATCCCAACTAGGGGTTTTTGGATGTTCTGAATCCATTAGCACAGTTTTCAAAGGAATTTGGAGACTTCTTGTGCAATTTTTTCAACTTTGAAGTTTCAGGGAGCTCTAGGGAGCTTAGGGCCACCATTGAAGGAGGCCATGCTCAAATGAGCCCAAGTCTGTTTTTTTGTGACTGAATAGTCATTTTTGACTAATTGTTATGCTCTAAACACATTGGGACAGGTTTCAGATCCATTTGAGGACTTTTACAGGTGTTTTTTCCACAAGGAAGCTAAGGGAAGCTCAAGGCCACATGTAGAAGAGGTCATGCCCGGATGAGCCATGGTTCGTTTTCAGAGTTCTATTAGTCATTTTTGGGGTTTTTATGTATTCTGAACCCAATGGTAAAGTCAGTAAATCCATTAGAGTTGAGCAACATATTGTAAAAGAATATTTGGAAAACTAATCCCAGAGAGCCTAGTCCATTGATGGAGGCTCAAGGAGATGTAGCCCAGTTGGGGGTGAACTCCTTTATCATCTTGTTTATGTTGTGAGCGTTTGCTGGTTATTACTTGCTGCAACTTATATTTGCTGTTGTATTTATTTAAACAACATATTTAACCTTTTAAAAACCTCACACATAAACACCTAAAAGATGCATAAACTTGACACATAATTTCTCTTGCACAACTAAGACATTGAGAAAGGTCCTGAAGTTTATTTTAATGGAGTAGAGGGTGCTTGCATAGAAAAACAAGTCAGCCCCCTATTTTTAGATCAGGTGGTATTAGAGGTTAATTTTTTTTTTTTTGCTCATGTGATTGCCATTGATAGCTAGAGATTTAGCTGTTGGTATTATTGTGCAAGTTTTGTGTTGAAGTTTAATATCTTGCAAAGATGGAGGAAGCTTCATACAGTAAGAGTTCTCATACATCTTCATTATCCAAGTTCTTTGACAAAGAGATGTTGGAGGAGTTTCTAACCATGAGAGATGT
>ML817670.1:33577-63921 GCA_009831015.1 Picea engelmannii | reverse complement strand
TGGTTGAGGAACATAGCCAATTGCAGTGCAAGGCATGTCAAGGTACCCAGGTGATTGCCAAAAAGACTTTTAAAGTAGAATTAGTTGATAGAACTTGGAAGTAAATGAGTAATGAAGCTCAAGCAGATAATCATCAACTTTTGTGGGTCCAAAATCCTTTCAGTGGGAAGGTGTGATCAGAATCTGGACCAGGGGTCAAATTTTAGCCCAAAAATGAAAGTATTTGAAATCACTTCAAAACAAATAGGAGCGTAGGCCTCTTTGTCACGAATCCAACACACTTCGAATGGGGTCAAACGGACATCAGATGAGTGAGATATCGCGTTCTGTTCGATTTTCCAAACAGGCAAAAAAGTTGTTGACTGTACAGTCCGTACAGGTTGACGTGGCAGGGGTACGACCACACATGTGGCAGTGATGACGTAGTAAGTGGTGATGTGGAAAGTATTCATTGGCAGACACATGGATGAATGATATTGATACATGTGGCAATTTTTATTGGCAAATGGTAAGGTGCCACGTGGCCCAGATGTGGGTTGCCACGTGGCACCATGGTAAAGGTTGGTGATGTTTAAAAATTTGTGGAGTCCGTGGGGATCGAACCCCAGACCTCCCCCACCGTGGCAGAGTCTTGGCAAAGGCTTCCCAACCGGCGTGCCCATGGGTAGTTATTAACACATATGTATTTAAACCTTTATTTAAATGCGCGCCATGTTATATTTGGAGTGGGGTCCGGGCTGGGGCTTAGCCCCAACCCCCGATTTCATATATGTGCGCATATGACCTTGCCTCACATGCTTTTTCATGCGGATTCAAAACTACTCAAATGATTAACACCCACACAGCTGGACACTTGTCAAGCGCTCGTTCCACTTTGTAACTGAGCCCCAAAATTGCGCTGGGACGTGGCCATATGGCCCCCCATGCTCCCAACACCTCCATCCTTGGGGGCTCAAAATCCGCTAATGGTGCGAAATTTTGGCACCAATCACGGGAATGCATGCATGTGCTGGGTTTAGGCATGAGAAATTCCCAGAAGCCAGGTTACTCACACAGGAGGTGCGAATTGTCGAACCAGAGACAACAAGCTTGAAGGAGGAAAATGGCAGGAGGCCTAACTTCTTCAGTTTTTGGCCAAATTAGGTGCCGAAAAATCCCATCTAGGGGTTTTTGGATGTTATGAATCCATTAGCACAATTTTCAAAGGAATTTGGAGACTTATTTTGCAAGTTTTTCTACTTTGAAGTTTCAGGGAACTCTAGGGAGCTTAGGGCCACCATTGAAGGAGTCCATGCTCAGATGAGCCCAAGTCTGTTTTTTTGTGACTGAATAGTCATTTTTGACTAATTGTTATGCTATGAACACATTGGGACAGGTTTAAGATCCATTTTAGGACTTTTACAGGTGTTTTTCCCACAAGGAAGCTTAGGGAAGCTCAAGGCCACATGTAGAAGAGGTCATGCCCATATGAGCCATGGTCCGTTTTCAGAGTTCTATTAGTCATTTTTGGGGTTTTTATGTATTCTGAATCCAATGGTTCAGTCTATAAATCCATTGGAGTTGAGTAACAACTTGTAAAAGAATCTTTGACCCTAGAGAGCCTAGTCCATTGATGGAGGCTCAAGGAAATGTATCCCAGTTGGGGGTGAAATCCTTTATCATCTTGTTTCTGTTGTGAGTGTTTGCTGGTTATTACTTGCTGCAATTTATATTTGCTGCTGTATTTATTTAAACAACATATTTAACCTTTTAAAAACCTCACACATTAACACCTAAAAGATGCATAAACTTGACACATAATTTCTCTTGCACAACTATGACATTGAGAAAGGTCACAAAGTTTATTTTAATGGAGTAGAGGGTGCTTGCATAGAAAAATAAGCCAGCCCCCAATTTTCAGATCACTCAGTCTGTTGCAATTCTAGATTTCGTAGATTAGTACTTGTAATTAATGTGTGGTTAATATTTCATTTCCTAGTGTTGAAAAATTCGTAATTTCAAACCACAATTCAACGTTGATTCAATTTCTATGAGTTTATAATCGCAAATGATACTGCAACTCTTGTTACTGCAAATCGTGCTGCTATAATTTCTTTCGTGTTGAAGTTTCGTTGCTGCAACTCACGATTGTCGTGATTTCTTTCATGTTGTAGCTCCATTGCTGCAACTCACATTGTTGCAACTTTTCTCGTAGCTGCACTTTATTTTTTGTACTTTCTAACTTGTGATAGCTATATCTTTCAACAGTTTGGGATTGATATTATATTGAATTATTGTTGAATGTGTGAACACGTAATTGTTACAACAAAACATGATCATTATTATACTTGAGCAAGTCACCAGTAGATCATAGCATAATTTTACTTTCGACAAGATTGATTTCCTTTCTGGCAGTGTGATTTAATTTTCACATGTATGATTAAATTTCCGCAAGTGTGATTTACTTTCTGCAAGAACAATTTAATTTCAACAAGTGTGATTTACTTTCCTCAAGTGTGATTTAAATTCCACAAGTGTGACTTTCCTTTCTTGTCAGTGTGATATTTACTTTTCTATAACTCAAGAAATATTATAGTTTGGTGACTTAATTAATTATCTTAAATCCTTGGTTTGTGACATTAAAAGTACTACAACTCTTCAATGAAAATAACACTACTCTTGCATATACAATGCAAGATAGTTTGTAAGTAAGATACAACTTCAGATTGATAATTAAATGTACAACGCTTCAGTTGCTCACTAAGTTAATTAGGAAGTAATTGAAAAGTTCGTCACCAGCCACAAACCCTAAGAGACTAGTATTGGTAGCACTTTCTAGGCAATAAGCCTTGAATTCGCAAAGAATTATTTAAATCAAATTAATATGTTATCCTTTTCCCACAGATTTTCCATCCCCATATGATTCTCTAGTTTGGTCCATACATGTTTGGAAAATTCACAATGCAAGAATAGGTGTGAATTTGTTTCCTCTGCCTATTTACAAAGATAACAGATCCATTGTCCCTGTTGGCCACTTTTTTGAAGTTTATTCTAGGAGAGGACTCTTCCTTTGAGAATCATCCAAAAAATAGGTTGGCCTTCAAAGGTCCTTTGATTTTCCATATTTGGCTGTACCACCATGAAGGATTTTCTTCTTCACTAACCATCATTAAATTGTAACCTAGTTTGGCAGAGAAATACCCACTAGATTGGGGGGAAATCCATGCTAATTCATCAATGTTCGCTGATAGGTGTATATGTTGTTTTTGGAGTTCTAAAATGTAGTCAGACCAATATTGCGACCAAGCATCCTCTAAATCCAAGTTTTTGGATGAGAACCAAACCTATGCCCACATAGTCGATGCCTCCATATTTGCAATTTGATTCATAGTGAATATTCCTTTCAAACAAAGGGCCTAAATATGATCTTCTGCAAGAAAAAAGCTTCCACCACACCTGATGATATCATTGGATCCAATTCTCACCTGGACACTATTACCAACCTTCCAAGTTAGATATTTTCGAAGCACACGAAAGGCTTGAGACATTGCCCTCCATTGCATTGACGCGTTTGGGGCATGCATGCCCTCAACACAATGGAGGACATGCTTGTTCCTTATACAAATCCAATCGAAAGTAGAGAGCGTGGCAATATATTTAGAAATTAGTATGTTTTTCTAGAGGCTCTCTTGAGTGAGAAAGACCCATAATGACTTTGCTGCTATCACCTGACCAAAAAAAGACTCCGTCCTTTAGACCCCAACCTCCCGAATCTTTGGGTTTTGATAGGCATTTCCAACTTACGAGATGAAGACCCTTATAATCCACATTACCTTTCCAAAGGTAGTTGAAGCAAAACTTTCTAACCTAGGAAAGGATGCCTTTAGGAATTTAGGTCATGAGGTGCCAGTATACTGGAATCACCTCCAAGATAGATTTGATGAGAACTAATAGACCTCCCATTGAAATCCAACGATTACACCATAAGTTCACTTTATGCTCTACCTTTGATACTAACCATGACCAATTTTCAATGCCATGTTTTTTAGGCTTGACAAAATACCCCAAGTATTTTAAACTGTCCTCTACATATTTTTGCTCAAAAGGAAATGAATCCATGAATAATTCCCTATTATCTCCATTGTCAGGAGGATTATAAATGGCTAATTTAATTTCATTAACTATCTTTCCCGTTGCTGCACTGAAAATGGTTAGTATATTCTTTAAAGTTTGGTACTGTGCAACAACACAATGAAAAAATTCAAAACATCATATACGGATAACAGATGTGTGAGTCTAGCCAAATACCCAACATTGACACCTTGAAAGGAGCAAGTCCTTCTTGCTTCTATCAGGGCCCGACTTAGTCCTTCTATTACCAATAGAAAAATATAGGGGGATAATGGACAACCTTGTCTGAGCCCCCTGCCTGATTTGAAGAACGTGTTAGCACACTTACTTATATTAAAAGGGGTGTGAATTAGTATAATACTACCTTTATTTTCTTACACTGTTTCTTTACACTATTCATCAATATGTTATTTTACCAACTTCAATAGTTAATGATAAATATACAACCATGAAATCCATAGTGCATAAAGATTTAACGCGAAAACCCAAATGGGAGAAAACCATAAAAAAATTCTTTTATAAAATCATGCATGCACAACCTATTGTTACAATGTTTATAGGCACCAACTTGCAGGAGACACCAATCCCCTCTTCTGAGAACCAACTCAACAACAATTTTTGTAGGCACCCACCTGCAAGAGACACCAATCTCCTTGGTTGCGCACCAACTCAACTTTCCTTATAGGTACCAACTTACAACTGCTATATTTGCAGGCACCCTGGAACATGTAGGAGACACCAATCCCCTTAGCTAAGCACCAACTCAACACAATGTCATCACTTGCACAAATATGTTGCTCTGTCTCTACTATCACAAAATTCTTCACTAGTTCACAATCTGCATTATTTCAGAAGTTCCTTAGACCTTGCACCTCCCAACCACCCTTAGACAATCACATCCTTCTTTCTTTCATTTTCTACCACTCAAATACATTTGAGCCTCAAATATCTTTCTCTCGCATATCATTTGACTACAGAGGCTCTAAGATCCTCTTCACACGATCCATGCACACACACTTCAAAATGGATAGGGCACCATTTTTATAGAGTACCTTCATCAAAAATTTATAAACTTAGTCGACTTCAGATCCTTTGCTTTCCATGAAAATTGGGCTGCATAAAATCCTCTAAAACCGGTCTCAGTCTTTGTCCATCACATGCAATATTCACACAAACCACTAACACTTAGTAACCATTTGATGCACCATGGAGTAGATCTTGGTTGTTGATATATTTTTCTTACCAGGCTATTGGGACCACCAGGACATTGGATCACATAAACTCCAATCGCTCAACAACTGTTGGATTTGGTCTTTGGCTAGATCTCGATCATCGATATGATCACTGGCCACCAAAACACAACACATATCCCATTGCTCAGTATCTTTTAGATGCGGTCTCTTGAATTAATCGTGGTCCCTGATCTGTTCTCTGCCCACCAAAAAAACTCAATATTCCCTCAACATTCAGTAGCCGTCTGATCTAGACCTTGGATTGATCTTGACCGTTGATATGTTCTGCATTCCTTAGATATATGGACTCTCAGGTACCAGGCTATTGGGCCCCCGGGCCTTCAACACTACACCGTGCTCCTCCATTCTTTTGGTATCTGATATACCGATGCACTCTCCTAGACATTTGGCTTAATCCTTCCATTTAATGTGGACTAATCGTAATACTCGTGGAACTAATGTGGCATATGATGTGACATTGGTCACCTGCAACCTATTTATCTGACATGACCTCCACATGGACACCTTCCATGGGTGTTGGATGATGTGGCACCGATTTGGTGCTTATGTGGCTATTGTCATGGAATCCGAGTTGGCCCACCAACCACTGAGCTATCTGGCCCCTAGCTTCAACACTACATGATTTATTCAACATTCGATCTTCAATATCCGATATGGTGGACCCCACTACTAGGGCACCGGCCTATCGACCCACCAGGCTCTCGGGGTATTGGCCCATCGACGCTTAGGACTTCAACCATGCATCGATCCATCACTCTTCTAGTATCAAATATCCGATATCTAACATGGAAGATGACGTGGCATTCCACATTGACTCCTTACACATGTACTGGATGAGATGGCTTTGTTACGTCATCACGTCCTCCATCCTTGTTCGATCACCACACTGACTTGAACTAGTACTTGTACTGACGCGTGACATTTTTTGTGGCTATCATCATGGCTATGACGTGGCATCCGAGTTGGCCCACCGGGGATTGACCCCCTGGGTATTGGGCCCCCAGAAATTTTTAACATGGCACATCAACTTCGTCCTTCCGATATTAGATATTGGAACCATGCTTCTTTATGCTCCGACCACCATGCTGACATGGCAAACGAGGTGGCTTCCACGTGGCTCTCTGTACTGTCTTGGCTGTTGTTATGGTGCTAGCATGGCAGATGATGTGGCTCTGCACATGGCGTTTATGTGGCCACTGGCCTACCGGGTATCAGGCCCCCAGAAATTTTGGTATTGTGCATACTCTATTTTCTCTAGATATTCGATACTTCGATATCAGATCATTGGGCCACCGGGGTATCATCCCCTTAGAAATTTAACAAAACATTTCAAGTTTTTACTCTGATATGTTGACATCCGATATGGTGAGGTCACAATCCTTTGATCATAGCCAATGATCTTCAGGGATCAACGGTTAGGATTTAACTTGTTCCGGGTTCACAATTCTCCACAAGAAAATTTAACACTGCTCACAGGGTTCTGTGACTTGCTCGTTTTTATTCAAACTATGTAATGCAACCTTTTCAATATAAACCAATTAAAAACAAGGTTCCCTATACATGTGAAATATTTCTTTGCTTCATTTGAGCCACCGGGACCTCATTCAGACCTGCCACACATGCTTATGCATTCTCTGCACTCTTAGACTTTAGCGCTCGTTCTTCAACCTATGTTTTAACCCGATACGCAGACACTTCATCAAGAAATCCTCATCACGCTTGTATGTGACCCTTGCAAAATTGCCATGACCTATTTATGAAAAAGTGCAATATCTTTCATAAAATCAACAATGCACAAGGATGTTCTCCGTTTCCTTTGTCTATCCATGGATTCGTGTTACTGGTTCTGGTTCGATCCTTGAACTTGTCATTTGCAGGGTCACTTTTCTAGCTTTCAGATTGATTGTTCATAGTCTACCTACCTTCATTTTCACAGGGAGTCACTCATCGACATAACACATCAACAATGACATCAATGACAATTAAATATGAATAATCTTATCATCTCTCCCTTTGCTTGTGACATCAATGAAATCCATTATTGTCACAACCATGTGTACATTTGACATCAATGAAAACATAATTTTCAACAAGCTCCCCCTTTATCCTTGATGATAACACAATCTGAAACTCCTCCAGTCTACACAACCATAGATCTCATCATTTTTTTCTCATCTGATTTGACTACTTCTTGCAAGTCTCCCCTTGTCCTGCAAGTCTCCCTTATCTCTTTACTCTCCCCCTTTGAAATCAATGGAAAATGGATTTTCTCCCCCTTACAATGTACTTTCATTTGTTGTTATGATCTGTAACCAACAACATTCTCTCTTTCTACAACTCCCCATGAGCTTGTGCTTCTCCATGAAACTTCCATGAAATCCTTGTTCTTTATCGTGATCAATTATTTAAATTTTTGCGTCTTTCCTTCCATTTTGTTTTTGTTGTCCATGTGAAACTTTCCACATTCTAGTTTTCTTTGATTCTTCAAGATGATATATGCCTTCATAGCTTCTAAGGGATCTTCTAATTTTTTTTATTTTCATCATGCTAATTTATTTCTGCAAGTAGAATCAGTAACAACAAATTCATCAAGGGCTTCATCCTTTTAAGTCTATTGATATTTAGTGGTTTATTATTATTCTACGTGTGTTAATACACATGCTTTCTAAACCTATCATTAATTCTTCCTTTACTGATTTTTTTTTTATGTAATCACCTCTTTGACTTCCCTATTTCCAACGAATTCAGATATGTCGTAACAATATGAAGCTTGTTGTCATGATAATCCCCTTTCAAGGGCTATCACATGTATTGCATAGATTCCATAATGTTTTACATAAGCCCCATCAATCTACAATATATTCTCTGAAAATTATTAGCCACAAGACCCTCTAGAATTCTTGTATAAAAGGACATTAAAGGTTGTTTATATTTGCACCAATCTGTTGGTCAAAACATGCACATAAAGTTACTATAACATTTGTTTTCATGAAAACTCTATCAACCTCCAAAATACTGATGTCTTAAACTTCCTTCATCATTACCACAAAAGTTGTCAATCAATGTGCTTTCTCAACATTCACGTTTCATCATTTCCTTTGCAAAAGCTTGTGCCTTGAGAGGATTTCTTTTGCTCTATTTTATCATACACCATTTTCATTACAATTGCAATAAATTATGAAACTTACTTTATCATACCTTCATATATTGCCTCACTCTTGTTGGCTTCTTTACTTGGTTGATCATCTTTGGATGCTTGGGGGCTCTCTATGGCATATGATTTTGTGATTGCTTAAACTGGTTGCAATCACTATCTTCTTTCTTTTATCAACATTCTTCTCCCATCATTTAAGACTAGTTCCTTTTCCTTCACAACAAATTCACTATTAGCTTCATAGTCTTCTCCTACATGTCCCATTCTTTTCAAAAGTATCTCCTTATATTTTGAATTATCAACTTCTTCTGCCTCTCTTATCAAGTTCTCCTTAGATTTATCTTCAAGATGTTGATTTTCTACCTTGTTCTGATTGGAATTAAGAGAAACAACCCCATATCTGCATGAAATCAAGTGCTTGGTCAAACCTTTTCCAAACTTTGGTCCACTGGTTATGTGACTTGAGCATTCATTTTGTGCTAGGAGTGCAGTATGCTCTAGTATGGATGTATTTTCTTCTTGTTCCTGTTTCCTCTTCCTAACTTTTGTAATTTATTTATTTTGTTTGGTGATGGTATCTTGTTCTTTGTTTTGTGCATACCAAGCTAATTCACATTCTTCATTATTTTCCTTTTCTTGTTTTCTCTTCCATACCTTTGCATATTCTTGTCTAGAAAAGTATGTTATGCTGCTTCTACAGTCTCGTGCTAATTGTCCATAGTTATTTCATTTGTAACATTCAACCTTGTAATGTAGGGGAGTAAATGGATTGTAGTTTCTATCAGCATGCTCATGAAAGCCTCTAGTCTTGTTGTTCATATGATAATCCTTGTAAATCTTGTGAGAGATTCTACTTCTATTTTTATTATAATAATTTCTTCCATAAGCTATGGAATCTATTTCCTTATGACCAAAATTTTTGCAAGAAAAAAATAACCGAGAAAAATATTTTGATACCTAGCTATGAAGGGTCTTCTAATGGAGCAACTCTTCTGAACTCGTCCTTATCTTTCTTGAGTGAAGGATCAATCTCTTGTTAGATATGGTTTCTTTCTTTGTTGTTGGAAACTTTAAGAGCATTTGCATAGCTTTCATAATTCTCCTCAATTTTATTTTTTGGTGACTTAGAGATTGCATCTTCTTCAGGGGTTTTCTGATTGTAGTCATAACCAAGATTTGTGTTGATAGATGGTGACCTTTGACAACTGAGGATATTATCTAGAATTGCAATACTCTTTTCAAATTTTAAGTTTGTATTCAACTGGGTGAATATGTCTTCTAATTATTTTCTTAGAGAGGTAATTTGTGCTTCAAGTTTCTCATAGTGTTGATCCTTTTCTTTTAGTTGTCTTTCTATCAATTAATTTATTACCTATGATTCTTCAATTTGAACTTTAATTTTTTTTTTTTTCTTCAATACTTTGTGGTAGTTGCTCCTTCAAAAACATATTCTCTCTTTTGAGTTTTGTAATTTCATTTTGATCACAAATAAGTTCTCCTTTAGGATCAACTTCCTCATCTTCAAGCCCAAAGGGGTTGGATCCAATGGTGGAAAGAGAGGAGTTTTTCACCATTGGGAAAGGTTCAATTCCTGTGAGGGCCTAACCTGAAAACATGGGGGCACCTTGAGGTAGTGGTCGAACATGTGGTTGCACCCAAAGATATTATATCAAATGATATTGTGACCCGTGCACACATAAGTGGATCAAAGCCCACCCCCATGTCCTTCAATTTTTATGTCCCCGAGGTGTAGGACAGTCGGTGACAAAGTGTGTTGTTAAGGCACTCCGTGATGTTAAAGTCACTGATTTGAAACCTGCAGGGAAAAAAAATCCAGCCATGTTAAGGGTTGGTGTGGCTCAGGCCGAGTGTGATCCCGAGTGATTTTGATGGCTTAGATGCCCTTGAGTCGTTGTTTCTCAACCACATGCTAGTCCCGTAGGTCACAAACAAACTAGCAAAAAAAAAAAAAACTTCCTCATCTTGACATTTCTGCAATTCCCTTTTCAACTTTATATTATTTTCTTTGAGTCTATCTATTTCTTCTAAGGCACTAATGAGTTCTGCTTTAAGATCCGCTTCCATTTCAATCTCAAGATTTTCTTCTTCATTTGAATCCGTGCTTCTATATTTTGGTTCATTGGTCTGCATTTCTAGGGATGTGGAGATAATACTGTCATTGTCATCAGAAGAGTTGTTGTCCTCATTGGAATATAGATTATTCTTTTGTATGTTGGACTTTTCTCTCTTCAAAGTCTTATCAATCTTGGAATTTTTGAATATGGAATCATCCTTTTCATTGTTCTTTCCAATTTTTAAATAAGGGCACCCAGCTGCACAATGCCCAACTTCTTCACAATTAAAACATTTAAAAAGAGGTTTACCTTTGTTTTTTCCCGATCCTTTCTTGGGCTTCCTGGCAAGGTTGCCTTCTTCAACGTCTGATTTATTGTACGAGCTGTCACTTACTTCTTCTATTCTTGTCAACTTTGACATTTCTAAGGATTCTTACTTTGAAAAAGGTCGTGTAGCTTGTCCCAAAGCTCTTTAGCTGATGTACAATGTCCCACTTTGACTTTTTCAAAATCTAATAAGCCACTCAAAATGGCATTCATTGCTATTGTATTGTTTTCACTTGCCTCCTTTGGAACTGCATCTATAGGTGGACTTTTTAAGGGTGTGTAACCAGTGACAACTAATTGCCAGACATATTACCCCAATGCTTATAGATGTACCCTCATTCTTATGTTCTAAAATACAAAATATATTCCATCGAACACGAGAGATGACATGCAATCCATGTGTGCTCTAGGGATTCACCTTACAGTGGTTAGACTGTTCTAAAGTAATTCACTCTGATACCAATTGTTAGCATACTTACTTATACTGAGAGGGTGGGTGAATAAGTATAAGACTACTTTTCTTTTCTTACAATGTTTCTTTACACTATTAATCAATGTGTTATTTTACCAATTGTGATAGTTAATGATACATATACAACCATGCAATCCATAGTACACATATATTTAACGTGGAAACCCAAATGAGAGAAAACCACAATTTGTTTTTTGTATAAAATCATATAGGCACCAACCTGTTATCGCACAATCTGTACTTTCCCAAAGCCCAAGGCAAGTGAGGCAATATTGGCGTAACAAGGGGGTGACCTATCACTGCCACCTTAATAGGAAACCCCTTTCTATTTAGGAGTATGTTAATATTAACCCAAGGGAGACATCCCTAGTGACCTAAAGGGATGATGAAGCTACAACAAGGATGCAAAGATAACCCCCTCTCACTAGTCACTCAAGTCAAAAGGTCTTTATGTCTTAAGGGATGAAGCAAATGTAATGGATGAAGTGTACCTACCCAAAATAAGGCAACAAGCAAAAAATGGTAGTTTCAAGTACAAAATGAAGTTAGTGCTTCAATAAGACAATAAACCTTTGAAATATATGTTGGATGATATAAAAATGAAAGTTTACAACAACAATAAGCATTTATAACAACTGCAAGAAATATGCTTCTAAATTGCTTGAAAAGACAATGAAAAGATAGCTTTTACTAGGCAGAATGATAATCAGTTGTCACAAGATAATTTAGAAGTGTTTAGCTAGCATTAAATGTAGTTTATGCAGAAAATTTGCTGCATTAAGATGGCTGTAACAATGATCTATAACAACAACAAGTAAAATAGTTATCTAGGCTAGGTTAGAGTTAGTTTTAGTTAGTGAAAGCTAGAAAGTTCAAGGTTTGAGTGTTGGTTTGATCTCTCTACAAAAGGAGTGTAAGGAATAGTGCCTTTAAAGGGTTATGGAGTCAAGAGTTCAACAACATTCATTTGGAGTAAACAACAACATGATTATGTTTATCCAAGTAAAAGATGAATCTTAGAAGAGTAGTAACTTAAGTCTTCTTGGGATTCAATCTTTGGGGAGGTGAGCTACTAGAGAGTAGGCACTTATAGGCCCTAGCAGTTTTCCTCCTTCTTAGATATTTGAAGAAATATTTAGATGCAACCACAATTGATTAAGACCTCTAAAGAGCTAGTACTTTAGGGCTTTAGAGGCTTGTCAATACAAACCAATTAGGCAAAGTCTAGAAAATACAAAGTGAAGAAGTAGTAACTTAAGTTCTTCACTTCTAGGGTTTATCAAGCATGCAATTTCATAATCTTTATCATGAGCAAGAAAATGTACCATAACCATTCAAAAGTAATGAAAAAAACAGATTTACTTACTTCACCAAGAATAATCATGCATGAAAAACACTAGATTACCAAATGACTTCACCAAAATTGATCCAAGTTGCAAGTAGAAGACTCCAAGAGAAGTGCACATCACAATTTCAACCAATAAACCCTAAGTAGGGTGCCAATTTCAGTTCTCTTCCTCTTGTGTGAGGAGTTTTTATGATAAAATGAGAGTACTTTATCTCTATTTATACAAAACTTTGACCCTTAATTAATTTTAGGTCAAAACTAAGGCCGACTTGGCCAATTTACATTAAAATCCAAACTTGACATAAATAAAATTAATTATAATCTAAAGACACCTTCAAGGGTGACGTCATGCCCTTCTTGGGTGACATTTAGGCCCTAAGGTGGAACGTTGGGCCTAGAATGTAGAACGCTTTCCCTCCAAAGGCCACATATGATGCCCGCATGTGCCACCAAGCTCACAACTGCCTCCAAAATGAAAACACTAGCTCTGGGTGATGTTCAAGGTTATGATGGCGATGTCTTGGGCCTTCAAGGGAAAACGTCCATAAGGAAGAGCAAGATCCCCCCTGGGTCTAGGTTTGTGAGGGTGCCTCCAAAGGGAACACCCTTCTTTATTCCTGGTGCAAATATTCAATGTCTTCTTGCCCCTGGCTGGGGTTACAACATCCATCTACGGGCTTTAATCCCCCATGAAGTTCCGAGCTAATCATTCCCTCATGTGTACTTGTCCACCGGGAAAGGTCCAGTAACAACAACAAGTACGCCTTCCAGGGGTTCATAAGTCACATGGATCATAACATGTAAATCACATCCAATAATTAAATTACCCAAACATGTGAATCAAACCACCCTTAACCCAGACAAATGCTTAAAGATACTATGCAATTTGACAAGTTAGGTTTGGAGAAGGTCTCAGGGTGTCCTATTGGGCTAACCTTCCTTAAGTTTGGGGTGTTTTTTAGGTGGGAGCCAATCCAAGTCATATACATGTATGAGGTGGCATGGGGTAAGTGTTTGGGAATGGGGTGCAGTAATAACAGGGAAATGTAAGTCTCACCTATGGGTGCCTTTGTAGAGGGTGAGCTACACCTTGTCATAAATGCTATTGTTTCCTATCCCATTCATTTCCTTTTACTCTTAGCTTTAGTTTTTTTGATCTTTTGCTTTTATGCTTCAAGGGAATAGTTGAGGGACACTGTCCTAGCTTGATGACCAAAGGTGACAACATTATCCACAAAAATTTCATGGAGATGAGAAGGCTGGTTCGTGATGATACCCTCTTTCTCTTGGCTATGCCACCAAGAGCCACTAACCTGGTTTGGTGACCGGATAGGTGGTAGTTTCATACCGCTAGATGCCCATGGTCATAATAGGCTGAGTCGTGATGAGACCTCCTATCCATCAACTAGTACCTTGAGTGCTTATGTATCTTATGGGTTCCCTTTTCTTATTGAGAATCTTTTTACTACTTTCTTGGGAATCCCTAGGTGAAGCATCTCAAAGGTTTCAATATTGGCTTTTAACTCTTGCCAGCTACTTTTATCCTTTGGGCCTTTAGCCCCTTCTTCCCTCAAGGCAAGGTACAACCCTTCCTAGTGTGGCCAATCCCAATGCTCGAACAAAGGTAAGGGGAGATGAGAGGAATAAAGATGGAAAGATGTAAGTATGGAGGGAACATACGATGACCTTTCACAGACCCACCCAGTGGAAAACCAACCTAAATGGAGATCAACTTACTGGGGCACCATGTCACCCTTCTAGGTATGAACAAGGAAAAGAGTATAATTTCCAAGAAAACGTCATGAAATGAAGAAGAATTCAATGCAACATATTCAAGTGCTTCAACAATTAGAGTGACACATACCATGATACCCTGACTCATTAACTCATGGAGAAAGACTTACTGTTACTTCAGGACCAGGCTGGTGGGATGGATACTACTGTTGCTGAAAAATGGACTGCATTGAAGAAAACAGGGGCCCTCCCAGGCCATGATTAAGTCATTCGGCTCTCGGTACTCCATGTCTAGGACCTGTGGGCCTCAAGACATGATCTCCTTAGTTATCCCTAGGGCAGGGGATAACATTTGTCTCTAACTCGGGGACATGTTCTCACCATAGAGCGCATGAGAACCTCAACATCTCTGGTATGACTTGTGCCTGCTAAATCTCAACAAAGATATTAGTAATCCTTAGCATGGTGATATCACCCCTTGTTCATAAATGATATAATAATCAGATAAAAAAACATCTCTAATCTAACATATGATCATGAACATACATATATACATAATGAAAGAATACAAATATGAAAATGTAACTATAATTATGCTATCATGATATGTAGATGGTATATACAATGGATGCAAATGCCTACCTAATCTGACTTACCCATACTTACCTGTCATGTTGTCGGTGGGAAGTAATGCTTGATGTGGATAACATTCATAGGTAGCTTCAAAGCCTCTCCTTCAAGCATTGTTAAATTAAAAGAGTTTGTTCCTGCTTGACTCATAATCTTGAAAGGACCTGTCCATAATCCGTCTAACTTCTTGTGCATACCAGGTTTCTCTCTTGTTTTGTCCCATAATAACACTAGGTATCCTTCTTTGAAATCCCTTTCCTTTTCTTTGTGATCAAAAGTGTTCTTAACCTTCTCTTGACTTTTTCCCATCTGACTCAAAGCAACCCTCCTGGATTCATCTAATTCCACCAATTGGTCAATTCATCCCTGGATTGCTTCTTCTTATGTGGTGTATTGTTGAGAAAAGTGGAGGATGGGGATTTGGAGATTCACAGGTAGTTTATCCTCCAACCCATATACTAGTTCAAACATGGTTTTTCCTATTGAGGTCTTTGTTGTTATGCGATCTTCCCACGGGGCATAATTGATCTTGCTATCCCATGCGTTCTTATTTTTTCCCACAACCTTCTTGATGATATTCATAAGATTCTTATTGCTTGATTCTTCCAAACCATTCCCCCGGGGGTAGTAGTTTTATGAATGGGATAGAGTGATACCATATTTAAAACAAAATTTTTCTAAGGCAAGGGAGCTAAAAGCTTTGGCATCGTCAATGGTGATTTTGGTTGGTACTCCAAATCTTGTTATGATTCTTTCTTCCAAAAAGTTCATGACCACCTCCTCAATAGTCTTCTTTGTGGGAATAACCTCCACCCATCTGGTAAAGTAATATGTGGCGGTCAAAATCCACCGGTAACCAATACTTGAATTATCCTTAAATTCACCAAGAAAATCCAAACCCCATTGTTGAAAAGGGGTTTCCACAATCACGTGTTTTAGAGGTTGTTTCGAGAATTTCTGTTTACCCATAAAACTGTATTGACAAGATTGGCATGACCTGACATATCGATGTGTATCAACACACAATTTCGGCCAATAATATCTAGCTCTCAAGATCTTATGAGCGGTAGTACGGGCAACGAAGTGCTCCCCACAATACCCAAAGTGTAACTCCCTTAACAATTTGCTAGCTTCATCTTTGTTCACACATATAAGGAGAACTCCATCCCAGTCATTCCAACCAAGACCATCCCTAGTTAAATAATACTTCATAGCTTTGAGTCTTAGATCCCTTATTTTATAGTCTACCAGGTGATTTGGGCATGATAAGTTTTTAAGGTAATATATTATGTCAAAATACCATTCATCATGTTCTAATTCACTCACCACCATATTCACTTGCTCATTTTCTCCCATTTGTATGGCTTCTTCATTGCTTTCAGTCAACATCTGAGCTAATCCTTGTCCCTTTATGATCCTAATGGGTTTTATTTCTAAGTCATATTCTTGGATCTTGGAAACCCACTTACCCCTAGTACCCATACAATCATGTTGTGATAAAACATCTTTTACCGCTGGGTAAGGGACATAAGCCTTAATCTTGTTATAGCTAACATAGTTTCTAAAATGATTGAGAGATTTTACCAGGGCATAAGCTTTCTTTTCAGTAATCGAATAGTTCAACTCTGAATCCCTAAGTAATTTTCTCATAAATGCAATAGGATGTTCATGATCATCAACATCCTTTTTCAATAAGACACCTGCAATGGTATCTTGAGAAGCAAAGGAAAATATCATGAAATCAAGTGAGTAATCAGAGCTAACCAAAATCGGGGCTTGGGAGATGTCGTTTTTTTATATCTTCAAAAGATCGGAGACCTTTTTCATCCCACCTGAAAGCCACATCTTTCTTAAGCAAGGCACTCATGGGTTTAATTCTCTCAGCAAAATTTGGAACAAATCTTTGAATGAAATTTATCTTCCCAAAGAACGATTGAAGGGCCTTTTTATTAGCAAGGGGACATACACTCTTGATAGAATGGATTCTCTCTGGGTCAACAAAGATTCCTACTTCTGAAACTATGTGCCCCAATAGCTTCCCCTTATCTATCCCCAAAACAGACTTTTTAGGGTTCAAGGAAATACCATATTTTCTACACCTTTCAAAGACAATTATGAGGTGTGAGATATGATCTTTCCTTTATTTTGACACTACCTTGAGATGGACTAGGTAAATTTCTATAATCTTCTGGATCAAATCCCTAAAGGAAAAGTCCATTTCTCTTTGAAAAGTTGAACCCACATTCATAAGACCAAACAACATTATTAAGTACATGAATGTTCCCCATGGTGTAGTAAACGTTGTTTTGAGTTGACCCTCCCTTTTGAGTAACACTTGATTGTATCTAGAAAATCCATCTAACATAGACATCATGCCTGCCCTGGTGACCCTTTGTAGTAAATGTTCCATATTTGGGAGGGGGTAATTGTCCTTTAATGATAGCTGGTTAAGGTTGCGGAAATCAACGCATAGGCGAATGTCACCACTCTTCTTTCGGACAATTACCAAATTAGACATCCATGATGAATACCTAATGGGGACTATGATACCAACATCTACCATTTTTTGGAGCTCCTTTTGTATCTGATTTTCCAACTTAGGATTAATATGCCTTAGTTTTTGTCGAAAAGGTTTGGCTCCTTCTGTTAAGGGTATGGCATGTTGGATGACATCAATCCTATAAGCCTTCAAGTCATCATAAGTCCAAGAAAAGGCATCCTTAAACTCTCTAATGAGGTCAATTATTTCATTTCTCTCCTCTTCAATGGTGCCCTCCCCTATATTTACCATTCTTGAGTCTATCTTGGTCCCATTATCAAGACTAACAATACCTTTTCTAACTTCACAAAAGACTTATCTCCAAAAGTAACACTGTCTCATTTTTCTTCCTTCAAGGTGAGAAACTTGGTCTGGTCCCCTGTCATGTGTTTTGAACATCCACTGTCAAATTACCATTGGTTCCCTTCATTTTGAGCATAAAGTGCAAATCTGCATTCTTCCTTCTTTGGTTCTTCTTGCTTCCTTTTCCACACCATGGTGTATTCTTCTCTATGGTCAGTAAGAACATCTTCTTCTCAATTTTGTTTAGGAGACTTTATAACATTCGATGTTGTAATCAAGTAGGGGAGAAAATGAATTGTAGTTGCTATTAGAAAACCCATGGGAACTTTTGATTTTGTTGCTCACATAATAATTCTTTGAGGTCTTATAAGAACCTCTATTTCTATCTCTCACATGATCACTTATTTCATAAGCTCTACAATCTATTGCCTTATGACCAAAATTATTGCGAGAAAAAAATAGCCAAGAAAGAGATTTTGGTACCGGTTTGTGAAAGGCATTCTTGGTGGAACAACTCTTTTGAACTCATTCTTGTTATTCTTGTGAGAAGATTAAGGTTTTTTCTTGTCATCATTTCCTTTCATTGTTGATGGATCCTTTGAGAATATTGGCATAGCTTTTAGAATTTTCTTCATTTTCCTTTTCTGATGGCATTGTGACCTTAATGCTTGCATCGCCCTCGAGAGTTGTTTGTTTTTCATTGTAGCCAAGACTTGTCTTGATGAATGGCAACCTTTGAAAACTAATAATATTATCTGAGATTTCAATAATCTTTCCAAACTTCAAGCTTCTATTCAACTGATCGATTGTTTTCTCTAGTTCCTTTCTTAAGGAAACAATTTCAACCTCTAGCTTGTTGCAATTTTCTTCCTTTTCTTTCAACTGGATTCTCAACACTTTTTCTATCCTTTTTGATTCTTTTAGTTGAGTCTTCAAGATGATAATCGTCTTCTCTATTTCTTCAAGATCATGATCCTCCTCTTCATATTTCTACAATTTCTCTTTCTGCTTCTTTTTCTTAAGCTTGTCTATTTTTTCTAAGGCAACGACGAGTTTTTCTTCAAGATCTTCTTCTTCCGAATTTGGTTTTTCTTTCTAATTATCTTCATTTTCTTCATCAACAAGATTTTCTTACATGGTTTTGGAGAGAGATTATTCTTCTTCATCACTATCTTCCCTTTCTGCATATGGACACTTAGTAGCAAAATGTCTTTTTCTACCACACTTAAAGCATTTGAAGGGTAGCTTAACTTTGTATTTGTCAGATCCTCCTTTTAGATTTCTCACAAATTGTGCTTCTTCTATTCTTGATTCACAACTGGAACAATAACAAATCTCTCTTCATAAATGTTTTGTAGCTTGTCCCAAATCTGTTTAGTTGATGTACACTTCATTACCTTGACAATTTCAGAATCTGATAGGCCACTCAAGATGAAATCTATTTCTTTTGCATTGTTTTCACTTGACTCCTTCCCAACTTCATTTGTAAAACCTATTGTGACTGATTCCCAAATACCAAAACCAAGGGTTTGCAAATATATCTTCATTCTTATACTCCATGATGCATAGTTTGTTCCATCAAACAAAGGAACTGTGTTTGTAGGGAGACCTTCCTTACAATCCATATGTGCTCAAGATTTTATTTCCAGTGGTTAAATTGTTTCTGAAGGAACCTGATCTGATACCAATTGTTGAACTTATGCTTATATTGAGAGGGTGGGGGGTGAATCAATATACAATACTTTTTACTTTATTTAACCATTCATCAATCATGCATTAGCTAAGAAACAATAATCCCATATGAACTCAAATCACAATACATAGAATTTAACATGGAAACCCAATCGGGAGAAAACCATAAAAATTATCTTTATAAATTCCTGTAGGCACCAACCTACTTTTACAAAGATTGTAGGAACCAACTGACTGGTGATCCGAAATGATCTTTTAATGACTATGGTTGAGTTTTAAAGCATGAGTTAAATTACCATTTATGAATTGAATGAAAGAGGAAGAATTAATGATGAAACATGACAACCATAATGAAATGCACAGATCTGGAAATAAGCATAAAGGAACAACAAACCATAAACAACAAAGTGATAATGGAGTTTGACAATCTTGCCTACGTCTCCGGGCCTTTGTTTCAGTGGGTGAGGCTTTCTCATTTTTCTTCAGATATTCAAAAATACATCATAAAAGTGCCAAAAGGGTTACAAACTAATCTGGCTATGTTATGCTAGATCTCAAGAACCCATCAAAACTGACGGCACTGAAAACGGATGAACGAAGATCCCAGAAATGGCCCGCAAAGTTACTCTCCTCAATGGCTTCCCTGCATAAAAATGGCTTTTCCTTTTCAATTCTTCAGCATTTTCCTGTTTTGAACCTCTCTTTGACTGCCAAGAACCTCTAGGTTTTACATAGGCTTGAAGTTGGCAACAAAATCCCAACTTCTCCCTAAGATCTGGCCTAAAAAAGGGCTCCAGATCCCCCAATAATGGCCCAAATCTCTCAATATTGGCTAAAAAATCCATAAAAATCATATTATATGGTCAAAATGCCCAAAAATGGAAAAATGCAGGGTGCAACCTCTTTTCTCCATACCTCTGGGCATATAGGGTACTACCATATGGCCCTAGGCTAAGCTGGCGCGTTGGCCCCCTCCTTCGCTAGCTACTGGTCTTTCAACGCATACATGGGACCTCGTGCTAAGTCTCCACGTGCCCAAACTGTAATAGCCCTCGATCTCCTGCCCCTAGTCCTGCGCCTTGGTCGGCAGGCTAGCCCGACCGACCGGGCGCTATACACACATCCACACTATAGTTTAAAGAGTGGGCCTATGTAACGGTCATGTGGTAAAAGCACCGAATCGTGGGCGGGATGGAGTAGAGTGGACCGCGCCAAATGCATGGTCATATCGCAAGGTTCTACGGAGTGTGCCTCAGGGGATGGGGCTAGGCCCCATCCCTAAATTCCGCCATTCAATAGTTTATTCACATTCAAATATTAAATTCGAACATAGAGTATTAAGAACCAAAGTGGGCAGGCTAGTAGCTCGGCCCTGGCAAGTCTTTCGCCACCCGGATCGGAGGTCACAGGTTTGACTCCCCAGAAGTCCATACAATTTTTCCAAACCGCCGACAATGGAGGGGTGCCATGTGGCAGCCCAAGACTGGGCCACGTGGCACCATCACATTTTCCTAGATAAAGGACACGTGTCAACCAACAATTCATCCACCTGCCAACCTACGTGTCTGCCCTATTAACATGCCATTGTACCTGCCACGTCACTGTACAACCTACAACCTGTAAAGTGAATTGCCACGTCAGCACTGTACGGACTGCACAGTCATCAAAATTTTGCGTGTTTAGCAAAATGAACAGATTGCGATATCTTTCACATACAGTGTCCATTTGATCCCGTTCAAGTTGCGTTGGGTTCGTATCGATGAGGCCTATGCACACATCTATTTTGAATCCATTCTGAGCACTTTTATTTTTATACCTTCCTGGATCCATTCTGGATCATGCCTCCCCACTAAAGACCTTTTGGTCCTCCAAAAGGATACTTACCAGTCATCAAGTGCGAGATAGGCCACCCCACTTGTTCTCTGTCTTTAAACTCTGTCCTGTGCACCTGTCTCATCAAGATCAACTGTAAAACAACCATGATAACTGACAGCATATTGTTAGCCACTTGTACTCTGTCACATCTTACTGAAGCCACTATCATCCATGTTGACAACATTACTAATGATAACATCAGAAATAAGACTGCAAATGCGCTAATATGTTTGTAATACTTGCATGACATTAGCTTATCTTGAAGAAAATTATGATTGAACTTCCATTCTATAATCATCTCATGTTCTTGTTTAAGATCAATTACTTGATTTGGCACAATTATAGGTGTGTTGCTTGCATGAGATTTCTTCCTTAATTGTTCCATTGTTTGAAGAGATTGATTTGCTTTTAAATGATGAACATGTACAACATATTCTTTGCCTGCTTTGATTAAATGATATTGATTTTTTTCCCTATAGAAGATTGCTTTGCGATCATACAAATAAGGACTGCCTAAGACCATTCCACATTCATTTAGTGGCACCACATCACATGTTACCTCATCCACATTCATTTAGTGGCACCACATCACATGTTACCTCATCCACAAACTTAGATGAAATTGCAAACTTTAATGTGTATTGCTTTGTTATGTGCAATTTATGGTTGTTGCTTATCCATTTAAGCGAGTAAGGATTATGATGCATCTGAGTGTTTAATCCCAATTGTTTAAACACTTCCTCTGAAATCAAGTTAGATTGAGATCCACTATATATCAATGTGTTTACCTTAGTATGCCTCATAATGACCCTTATGTGAAACAATTTACTTTTAGAATCATATCCATCACCAATTTTACTTGTCAAACCAACTGCTGAAATTTTAGATTCATCACCTGAATCTGATCCCAAGTCTGTTGGTCGTGATGGTGTAGCAACTGTTTGCCTCCCTTTCCTCTCTTTGAACCACTTCAGTATCTTCTCGGGATGCAATTGCCAACAATAGTCCTCATCATGCCCTTCTTTCTTGCAATGCTTGCAAGAGGGCTTCTCTTCCTTTATTACACTGAATTTTCCTTCTTGCCATTCCACTTCATTTTGTCCTCTTTTCTCAAAGACTATTCCCCTGATACACCAAATCTTGTTTTCCCTGCCTCAATGTATGTTGCTTGAACAAAAACCTCATCAAGATTAGTAGGTCCAAACATAAATACAATATTACGAATGTGTGCAGGTAAACCTCCTATATACTTCATAAGAGTTTCTTGGGTATGTAAAGGAATATCTAATATCAATGCCATCTTATGAAAGTCATCTATGTATTCTTGCATTGTTTGTCCTTTTCTTAGTTTAAGACCTTTCCATTAAATTAAAGCTTTCTCTTTATAACCCAAAGGATAGAATTGCTTTCTAAGTGCAGAAACAAAAAATTGCCATGATGGAAATACATTACCCACTTGTTATGTGCCATTTTGAAACTTGCTTTGCCACCAGATGAGTGTTGTGCCTGCAAGTTGAAGCGATGCCAACTTGATTTGAGTTGCTTCATCCTTGATTTGTTTCACACTGCAATAAACCTCCATCTGTCTGACCCAATTATCAAGCCTCTCTGCATTGACTTCACCATCATACATGGGTAATTCAAATTTCACATCAAGCTTAAGTAAAGGCATATCATTTTTATATTTGTGGACATGTTTTCTTGTAGTGGATTTGGAGCTTGAACTTGAAGAAGAAGAAGTTGATGGAGAAGAAGGAGGTGAAGGAGGAGTTTGAGGAGGATCCTCTCCTTCTTCATTTTTGACCTTTGAAGATTCATGTAGAATCAGTCTCTTCCGTTCCAAGTAATCCTCATATAGAACCTTCATCATCTCCGACATGGCGAAGAAGGTCTTTTGAAATTATTTCTCCTCATGAGAAAATCCCTCTTCCGATGCCATCTTCTCAATTTGAGAAGTTCTCTTTCTCGATCCAATTTCAGGATTCTCTTCAACAAGCTCACCTTCACCATGATTCAACTTTTCCCTGGTAATCATGCAAACTCAAAAACCAACTATCAACTAGCTTTGATACCACTTGATCCGAAATGATCTTTTAATCACTATGGTTGAGTTTTAAAGCATGAGTTAAATAACCATTTAGGAAATGAATGAAAGAGGAAGAATTAATGATGAAACATGACAACCACAATGAAATGTACAGATCTGAAAATAAGCATAAAGGAACAACAAACCATAAACAACAAAGTGATAATGGAGTTCGACAATCTCGCCTACATCTCCGGGCCTTTGTTTCAGTGGGCGAGGCTTTCTCATTTGTCTTCAAATATTCAAAAATACATCATAAAAGTGCCAAAAGGGTTACAAACTAATATGGTTGTGTTCTTCTAGATCTCAAGAACCCATCAAAACTGACAACACTGAAAATGAATGAACGAAGCTCCCATAAATGGCCCACAAAGTTTCTCTCCTCAATGGCTTCCCTGCATAAAAATGGCTTTGCCTTTTCAATTCTTCAACATTTTCCTGTTCTGAACCTCTCTCTGGCTGCCAAGAACCTTTGGTTTTTATATAGGCTTTAAGTTGGAAACAAACTCCTAACTTCTCCCCAAGATTTGGCCTAAAAAAGGGCTCCAAATCCCCCAATAATGGCCAAAATCTCTCAAAACTCACTGAAAAATCCATAAAAATCATATTATATGGTCAAAATACTCCAAAATGGAAAAATGCATGGCGCAACCCCTTTTCTCTAGGCCTCTGGGCATCTACCATATGTCCCTAGGCTAAGCTGGCGCACTGCCCCCCTCCTTCGCTAGCTCTTAGTCTTTCGGCGCATACATGGGACCTCGGGCTAAGTCTCCATGCACCCAAATTGTAATAGCCCTCGATCTCTAGCCCCTAGTCCTGCGCCTTGGTCAGCGGGCTAGCTTGACCGACTGGGCACTATGCACACATCCGCACTATAGTTTAAAGAGTGGGCCTATGTAACGGTCATGTGGTAAAAGCGCTGAACCGTGGGATGGATGGAGTGGAGTGGACTGCGCCAAGTGTATGGTCATATCACAAGGTTCTACGGAGCGCGTTCCGGGGGCTAGGGCTAGGCCCCAACCCTTAATTCCTCCATTTGATATTTTATACACATTCAAATATTAAATTCGAACATAGAGTATTAAGAACCAAAGTGGGCGGGCTGGTAGCTCGGCCCTGCCAAGTATTTCGTCGACTGGAACGAAAGTCACGATTTCGACTCCTTTGGAGTCTATACATATTTTCCAAACCACCGACAATGGAGGGGTGCCACGTGGCAGCCCAAGACTGGGCCATGTGGCACCATCACATTCTCCCAGATAAAGGACACATGTCAACCATCAATTCGTCCACTTTCCAACCTACGTGTCTTCCCTCCATGTCACTGTACGACTGTATGTCCTGTACAGTCAGCTACCACGCCAGCACTGTACGGACTGCACAATCATCAAAATTTTGCCTGTTTGGCAAAACGAACAGATCACGATATCTTTCGCATACGGTGTCCATTTGAGCCGTTCAAGTTGCATTGGGTTCGTATCGACGAGGCCTATGCACACATCCATTTTGAAGACATTCTGAACACTTTGATTTTTAGGCCTTCTTGGACCCATTTTGGTTCTTGAATCCATTCTGGATCAACTGGAGACACCAATCTCCTTAACTGAGCACCAACTTAGCAAGATGTAGGCACCAACCTATTGGAGACATCAATCTCCTCAACTAAGCACCAACTCAACAAGATGTAGGCACCAACCTACTGAAGACACCAATCTCCTCAACTAAGCACCAACTTAATAAGATATGTGTAGAAACCAATCCAAGATATTCATACACATAATACTTCTCACTTCACCTACATGCTTCATTCCAAAGACAATCCTTCAAATCCTAGCATGCCTCACAACATCATTCCCAGAATGTAATCACCGATGACAACATCCCCTGACGAAAACATCCACTAACGACACTTCCTAGACCATAAAAAATTAAAACATATCTTCCTTACAACCTTTATGGCACCCTTGGGAATCAACACTAAGGAATTCTAATAGACAAGGATAGCTTCTAAGATAAATTTTATCAGGGTCAAATGACCACCTACAAAGAGCCACCTATTACTCTAGTGATTGATATGGGCTTCAACTCTTCATAGGAGCCAACCCCAATCCCTTTTCACGTAACCATTAGGCTTTAATAAAAATCCCAAATATTTAAAACCCTCATTTAGATTTAAAACTTTGAAAGGAAATTCATGAATTAATCTTTGTTCATCCCCAACTTCGAGACCATTAAAACTAATGGAAGATTTATGGAGATCGATTTCCATAATTGTTGCTTTTCCATACAACCCTAATATTTCCTTTGGCTTATTAGACTCTTTAGTGCTTCCATTAATGAATAAGGACATCATCAACAAACAAAAGATGAGTTAGCAAGCACGATCTTCCAATCCTTTCCCCTGAAATGATGCCAACTCTTTTAGCCTCCCTAATTGCTCTAATAAGATCCTTGGCTACAAGTATAAATAGTGATGAAGACAAAGGATAACCTTGTCGAAGTCCACGAGAAGGATTAAAACAAATTGTAGCAGGACCATATAACAGTTCAATCCTATGTGACATAACATAAGTTGTAAATACAACCAACTTGTCCAATCGTCAATTGGGTATAGCTTGGATGGTTGAGAGGAATGATTGTTATCGTCCCCACCCGGGTTCAATTCCCTTAAAATGACATGAATAAGTATATTGTTGTAATGGATTCGAGCCTTGTTTCACTATATGTATTGGAAAGTTTCCTTTGATTCACATAAATATCAAGGAAATTGCTTAAAAAAAAAAAAAAACCAACTTGTTCGATCATAGGTTTTCAACAAGTCAAGTTTTAACATTGATGCAGGACAATTTTCGGTCTTGATAGTGTGGATGGCTTCTTGAGTTGCGCCTATGGCCTCATAAATTTCTCTATATACTAGAAACCCAAACTATTAAATAGAAATAGCTTTTTAAAAACTCTTTTAACCCTTATTGCTAACACCTTTGATACAATTTTGTATAAGTAATGACATAAAGAAACGAGAAAAAAATCTTCAAAGGAGTCATGCTTATCTTTCTTGTATAAGTAATGACAAAAATCCAGAAAGGTAGCATTGAGTGAGCTTGAGACTCTACCATAAATTTTTCTCTTCTATCACCCTTAACAAATCATCCTTTAGTAATTTAATAAATCCTACGAAGAATTTAAATGATCACTTGTTCGGGCTTGGAATTTTTTTTTTTTGAATGAAGCCAAAACTATTTGCAACTCATCCTTGGATACCTCCTCCAACAACTTTGATTATTTTCTTCATTTACAAAGCTAGGAAATAATTATGGAATCTTTAAGATTTTTGCTATGTTTTCTCTTTTAGGCTCAAAAATATTTTGAAAATAAGTCATGCTTGCTTTAGCTATTCCATAGAAGGTGTTGACTAGTTGACCTTCCAAATTCCTCACTTCCTAGATAGTGTTTTACCCATTTTCTATGGTTTGCAAAATTATGCAAACATTGCATATTTTTGTAACCTTTCTCTATCCAAATAGCACAACTTTTTATTCTCCATTCCTCCTCACTCTAGGTTAGAATTTTTTGTTTTTTCGCTGTAGTTCTTTCATTTTTAGAATCTCTTCCTCATTGAAAGACCATTCCCATTTCCTTCAAAGAACTCTTTGATTTCCTTCTCTTCCTCACTGAAAGACCATTCCCCTTTCCTTCAAATAACTCTTTGATTTCCTTTTGATCAACATCCTTTAAGCCTTTATCCAGTTTCTATCTTTTAAAGTGACCCATTCTTTGGATTCCTTTTTGACCTTTTATAGAGTAGACGACGACAACGATGACGACACTGATTAACTTCCACTGAGACCAATTGGTTTATTGGACCTTAAGAAGGTAAGAGATTACTTCAATTTCTTTAAAATTGTATTTATGTGCTAAAAAAACATTGAGAGAAGCACTCCAAGATCACCATAGTTTTGATGACTTACGAGGTTAGGAAGGTTTGTATTGTGGCAAATATTTTTAAATTGGGATCTAATTTGGGAGTGAGCAGGGAAATCTAAGAGGAAGTGTTTTTCATCTTCAACCCTCTTAGTGTCACAAATATGGCAGATTCTTTAATCCCATGGTGTTTTGGGAATTGTCCAACGCCCAGTTTCACTATGTAGCTCGTGAGGGTTTGCTCTTATTTTAATAATGTTGATTTTCTTCTTTGCACTTCTCAAAACTAAGGTACTTTTGATCTTCTAAATTAGGGTTGACCAGCTCCTTATAGTATCTTAGTTTCCTTTTATTCTCTAATTCTTTATCACACCACATATTCTCCTTAAATTTAGAAGTGATAATATTTGTAATATTATCGATATTCTACATGATGGCTTCTTCTTGTATTCCCCATTGATTTAACCAAGATTTGGCATCTTTATGCCATCCCCACTTGAGCCACTGGTGGTTTTGGCTAGAGTTTGAAACAATTTTGGGGAGACTCTTGTAGTCCATGTTGTTTGTCTTGTTCTTATATGTTAGATATCTAATCATAGCAATGCTCTCGATGGAGGAAAAGTTTTCTTCTATGAGGAGGATAGGATAGGGTGTATTGCCCTTAATTTTAAGATTATTAGTTATAAAATTATTTTGGATCTATTCTATCTTTGTCCAGGATTCTATAGAGATATTGCAACCCCAAACTCCATATCCATATAAGATAATCAGAGTGATGAGAGTGTGAAAGAGGCATTTTTTCTTATCCCAAAGCCAAAGGTCCGCTGGTTTACATTTGTTTTCAAGCCCATAATAAGCTTTCCACCCTCCATTTATACTTTTCTCAACGTTATAGTTCCAATTGAGCTTGTGGTGAATATCGATTCCAAGATATTTGTATGAAGGCACTTCCTCCAAGCTATTGTTTGCATATACAAAATTATCGTAGGTGATCTTTTTGGATTTAATTATCATAACCTTTGTTTTGTTAGTGTTCACAATCATGCCCATAATAGAGAAGAAGTCCTTGAGGATGATAAGTTTGTTACCTAGGTCACAGGGACTCTTCTCCATAAGAACAATATCATCAACATAAAGAAGAAGGATGATGAATATACTAGTGAGAGTTGGGCCAACACAACCCGCATCCTCCAAATAATATTCTAACTCATCATTATAGATGTCGTAAAAATGTTGTGGTGCTTCCCTGGCTCGAACTGGGGACCTTCGGTGTGTAAGACTGATTTCATAACTGACTACAACACAACACCGGTCTCCTTGGTCTGGATCATACCTTGTCCATTCATTTTCAATCAAATTCCTGTAGTCTTCCTCCTCTAACCAATGAACATTAAATTTGAAGGGACTCTACGGTTTGTCATTCTATTTTTTCATTTGAACAAGAATAACACTATGATTGGAGAAACCAATGGCTTATACTCAAGCTATGATTTGATCCACCACTGTCATCAAGGATTCCTATACAAAAAATCTATCTATCCTCTTAGCTATACAATCTCCTCTATTGTTCTACTAGGTTAGAACGAGTGTCAGGGGTTTCATGTCTACTAATTTAGAATCTTCTAACTTGTATTTGAAATATGCAACATCCTTATCTAGCCTAACATTCAACCCCCATATCTCTGCCTTGGAATTATTGAAGTTAAGATTGCCTCTGATAACAATCTTCTCCTCTATTAAAGTGTTGATTAAGAAAAGCCTCATAGAAAACCTATTTGTCCTTGTAAGGACCATAATGATTTATAACTAATATGGTGTGGGTTGGTTCCTTGAGGATGGACTTGGTCCAAATACTTGAATCCACAATAGAAGTAAGAAGAGACAAATTTTTTCTATCTCGTTAGAACCCCACTAGAGTTCCCGGTTGCCTTAGTAGACATAAAATCCTAGTGATTTAACAAACGAGCTAGTTCTTGAATATTTTTTTGACCTATGCCCACAATTTCTTGTATCAAAGGAATATTCGACTCTTGAATTTCTATTAATCTAACCAACAAAAATATTTTTGCGTGACTTCCTAGACCCCTCATATTGATAGATAGAGTTATCATTTAGGAACTTTCTGGGGGGGTTTTCCCACTCCAAGGACCCCCCCTAAGGACTTTCCCCCCTTGTTTATTCACTTTCACATCTATGCGTTGAGCACGTCTTAGGAACAATTTTCTCCTTACTGATTCCAATGTTGTTTCTAGAATTTGGTATTGTTCCAAACCCCCTATATAATTGTTACCTCCCTTCCCCATAACACCTTTCTTAGATCTTAAAAATACCTTCCAACTTTCATCAAATAATTCCCATTCCCACTATTCAAGTTTATGGGACTTGATATTGTCCCTACACTACTAGGATGACCACCCAAAAAGGAGGAAAAACCCAAGTTTTTCTCCCCCCAAATTTATCAGGAAGGTTCGAAATAGTGGTCTAATTCACAAAATTTCAAGGAATAATTAGATCCTCCTTTATAACAACCTCGAACCAAAATGTAAAGAAACTTCCACATCATTATTCGTTGACCTTGACACAAAAGAATATTCAAAATGATCCCAAACCACTAAAGCGAGGGATAAACACTTACCAGAGACTTTTGATGCATCCAAATCTTGAGGTTGCATACAAAATCCATTAATCCCTCTTCCTAATTCCTGGCCATGAGATGCACTGTCATTTGTAGTAGGCTCCTCGATTTATATATCTTTTCAAGGCAAAGGTTTGGTCCCCTTCATCTCCACTATTTTATTCTACGCGATTACTTGAGACATATTTGC
>ML817670.1:0-32115 GCA_009831015.1 Picea engelmannii | reverse complement strand
AAACTCTAAATTCCAACCATGAAAAATAACTGAAAATTAGAAAAAAACTACCTAAATATAAAATGTTTTACTCAGACTTAATCCATCTCTAAGACAAACATGGCCATGTTTGAGAGTCCAAAAAACATCGTTGTTCAAAACGATCTACAACACCTACTAGGTCAGTAATGTATTTGATGTTGTGATTTGGTTTACAATTTTTCAAATTTTTTTAATTTAAGGGACCAATTTAAATATACATAAGAGTTGCTATTGGTTGAAAAACATCTGCTTTAGAAATGAGCTGATGAGAAAATAAATATTCAAATATATATATCTAACAATTTACCAAAACAAATATTAAATTTCACACAAATATTTCAAAAACAATAAAAATAATCATTCCATAGAACTTTTAGACTACAAACACTCAAGCTTTTTGTCCAACGGAAAATCATCCTTCTTTGTCTACATCGATAATTTATGAGCAGCCAATAGTGTATGTGATCTTATAAATCAATTATTAATTACCAAAAAAAAATACCAAATTTCAAACAAATATCTCAAAAACAATAAAAATAATCGTTTCATAGAACTTTTAAAATACATTCCAACGGAAAATCATCCTCCTTTGTCTACATCGATAATTTATGAGCACCCAATGGTGTATGTGGTCTTATAAATCAATTATTAATTAGCGATGAGTGGTGTGTTTTGGAATCTCATAAGTTTTAAGTTGGCACTGGAATTAAAGTCATGAATTAACTGAATTATTGCACGGTCCACAGCTTTATATAATTTTTTTAACTCAACGAAAGAGAGGTGGTCGGTGCTGGGTGGTTCCCAATTTCACAATGTTAATAAATCAAAGCAATGCATTATTGAAGAGACGAAATGCTCATTTTATAATAAATCTAAGCAAGCATTATTAAGTGACAAGTAAATTTTAAAATCTTAAAGTAATGAGTGGTATAAGTGGTATAGCTACAAAGTCGTTGATTTTTTTGAGATTTTGTTTGAGTTTTGTCTAAAGTGATATGAGTGGAGTGGTATAGCTACAAAGTCATTTTTTTTTTAGATTATGTTGGGGCTTTGTTTAATTGATAAACGAAATCTATTAAATATAGTTAATAAAATTTAGAAAAAGATACGATAAATAGAAAAAATAAAAATGAAAACTTTCAACATCCACTTATAAAGTTATTATGATTAAGATGGTTAGTTCTTTACTTAGAAAATATTATTTTCCCAATTTATTTTTGGTATTTTTTTATCTTTAAAAAGAATTAGTTAGATTGAAAAATCAATAATCTTTCAAATAAAAAAAATAATTTTCATTTTTTTTATGATAATTTTTTTATTAATTTTGATTTTTATAAAAATAAAAAAATATTTATAATAATTTATAAAATTTGAAATACTTAATTTTCTATTAATTAACTACAATGCAATCCGTATTTTTATCTTGTTTTATTAAAAATTATCAAAATAAAATATTTAATTTAAAAATTAAAAAAACAAAATTCTATAAAACTTATACCTGGTTATGACTTTAACTTATAATTTAATATCATTGTATTTATTTAATAAAAAATATAATGTAATTATACTTATTTTAATAAAAAAATATAACACCAAGGCAAGTGCTTCCACCATCATCATGTTCACCATTACCATACCTTCTTCTTGGTCTCGGAGGTTTTGACGATCTCCGTTACTCTAAACCATTCCCAATAGATTCTTTCTTTATTTAAATATTCATTCCGTGACATCTTGTAGCGTTGGCCGTCACACGTACTGCCATACGCGTCCGTTGTCTATCGTATATATGTTGTTATTATTGTCATTTCTTAGCTTTGGATGACATCACAAAAGCCCTCAACTAAATTTGTTAATTTTATAGATATACAAAAAAACATTATTAACTATGCTAAAAAGGTTAGTATTTCAAATTTTTAATTTTAATATTTTTTTTTTTGTAAAATACTTAAAAAAATGTTTTAATGTGAAACAAAATCTCATCAATAGAATTAATAAATAAATAATGATTTTTACTAAGAAAATAAAAATGATTTTAACGTTCACAGTCTATGGGACAGACCGCCTCACACATTGATTTCTGCAGTTTAATCCTTTTCTTGTTCAACTTGATGATGAGCTTCCCCAATTTCTCCACTGTCCCCTCGCTGAATAAGTTATTTCAAGAGCTAGCTGTCAAATATATACCAAATAATTGTTATTGAAAATATCGCTAAATCAAGACAATGTAAAAGGAGAAGTAGTGAGGAGAGTTCCCGACTTGGCATTGGGGGTCAATCATGAAATCAGGACAAGGAAAATGGTGGGTCACTGAAGGGGGGCTCCCGGTTTCAAAGTTGGGGCCAATAAAAAAATTGGGACCAAGTAAGAGGTGAATTGGTGAAGGGAGGCTTCGATTTGAGAATTATATATTTTTTTGAAATTGAGCTTTAAAAACATTTCGACAAGAATTTGAACAAGTTCGAAAGTTGAGAGAAAAATGTATTTAACAAGGGTTGTTAGGAGGCACAATCAGCTCAATCTAGAAATTGGGAAAGGACTCAACTACTGAAAAATAGAAGTGGTCTGATTTGACAATCAACTTAATCTGAAAATCAGAGTGAAGTTCAAAAGGAAGCTCAAAAGGTGAAGGAACAAGGCCTATGCAACATTGAACTTTGGCTTTAAAATATGCATCAACTTGAAATCAAACTTTTGATAATAGGGACCCCAATTTGGAAATAGGGGCCAATTTTCAGATTGGGAAGGCACTCAACAATTGAATGAAGGAAAGGGGCTTGATCTCGAGATCGATAAGGAAATTTGGAAATCAAGGAATTGAAAGGGCCTAATTTTGAAGTCAGGATCAATCAATAAACCATGACTCACTCACACCAAGGTTCAAGGATGAAGACCTCAATTTGGCAACTGGGGTTGATCGTCAAATAAGACTAGAAGAATAAGTGAGTTAGAGAGGGGAGGCCTCGATTTGTTGATCAAGGTCAATGACCAAATCAAGTTGATTATGAATAAGGGTTAAAAGTGGGGGAGTTCGTTAAATCATGCTACAAGAATAAACGAGTTAGAGAGGGGAGGCCCCGATTTGTTGATCAGGGTCGATGACCAAATCAAGTTGATTATTAATTAGGGTTAAAAAGGGGGCCCAGGGGGGTGCAGGGTGGGATTTGACAAGGCTTTTTAAAAGTTTGAGAGTAAGGAAAAATGTTTAAACATTGGATTGGTGGTAGGAGGCCTAATTTGAGTATTAGGCTAATCTCAAAATCGAGACTGATCTCAAAATTGGGACCCGTCCGCACAAATGTTGGAGGAGGAAGGCCTTGACTTTGCAGTTAGGGTCGATCACAAAATAGGGAAAATGAAAAATCTAGTCAAGTGAAGAGAGGTCCTAATTTCCAAATTGGTTCAAGGGACTTTGATAAGAGTTTGAACAAGTTCAAAAGGAGGATTTCAAAGTTCAAGAGAAAGAGGTTGATAGGAGGCTAGATTTAGGCCCAATTTAACAATCAATATCTGATTCAAAAATTGGGAGTGAGTATGATTACTAAATGAATGAATGACTTGATTTTAAATCAAGGTCAATTTTTGATTTCAGGAGAACTTCGAGAAGAAACTTAAAAAGGTTAAGTGGGGAGACCCGATCAAAACGTCAAACTTTGGATTTAAAATGAAAACAAACTTGAATTTGTAATTTAATAGCTAGGACCTCGACTAGGAAATCGAGTCCAATTTCCAAATCAAGAAGGAACTTAGCAACTATGAGAGAAAATGGTGCCCGATTTAACAATCAGGCTTGAAGGCAAGTTTTAAAGGTGAAGGGGAAAACCTTCAAAAGTGTTCGAACTTTGACTTAAAAGAAAATCTTAAAAGAAAATCTTGAAATCAAACTTTTAAAAATCGAGGCCTCGATTCATGTAATGTCCCCAACCCTAAGTTGGGCCACGTCACACAAAATCCCATCTTCTGAAACAATTGCATTTTCAATTTCCTTTGAATTCCTTTGAATTCTACTCATTTCAGTTCTGATATCACAATATACTGTAATCTCCTTGCCAACAAACTCAAAGATTAGCTCTAATACTTAAGATGCCCTGCATATGCTACAATATGAGCAATGCAAGCCGTATACTAATTCATGCATAACATTCATACATTTTAAGCATACAAAATTTAACATAACATACACACAGTAATTGGTACATAAATTCATATAAAAGAATACTTATCTTTTTAATGATAATTCACCAATTTCGTGCAGAAATTAGACATTCCTCCCAGCCATAGACTCTGCTGCTCATAAAATTTCAGCAACATGTCACCCTCGAGCTGAGACTAGAACTCCACCAGGGAAGGCATCCTAGGCTAGACTAAGGTACATCAACAACAAACAATCTCAGGTTAAGGTGACCCTTCTGCAACTAGCCTGCAACCTCTCATTTCCCACATGCCTGTCCCACCCCAGGAAGTGTGCCCCTTCTCTGCTCAACAATCCTTTGACTACCCTGTTAGCACCAAAAGTCACCTCTAGATTGCGGTAGAGGTAAGCCTGATACCCATCAAAATTTATGTCACGGGTTGGTTATAAAAGGTAAAATGGGTGCAATCTCAAGAAAATATCGTCTCAACTCAGAAAACTGGACTGATGTGCACAAAAAGATGAGGTCTTAGTTTAACTTCAGTCAATAGGTTGTAGTGAGGGTGAGTAGAAGGAATACTTCGATGAGAAGGATGTAGAGGTCTGTCATGGACATCGGGTCTTCCAGCAGCCGAAAGAAGAAAAACTTAAAGTCAAGATCTTCTTGAGTTCAAATCATAAAGAAATTGAAAGGAATTATAACAACACTACAATCGAACATCCATCATAATGCAGTCACAATAATTCAAGCGATTAAGTCAATCATGAACTCTTTCAACATCAGAAGGAAACAAGAGGGAGTAAAAAAGCTGACTGTCATTAAACAAGAATTCTCAAATACAGATATATAGCCAGAAAACCATAAGCTTCATTAAGACTTTACAATACAGGAGCTTTGCTCTACCATCGACCATAGCAAAATATCAAAACTGAGTATTTATACTCAGAACATCTCGCCATCACTGGGAGTGTGACCTGGCTACTACAATCAAAGATTTACGTCTACATCTTCTTCTCTTAGGCTGCCCTCACATTCTTCTGACAGACACAAGATCAGATCGGTATGGGCTTCACAAGAAAATTCATGACAGGGAACTTTCGGCTGACAATTTGCCCTCCATGGCCAGATTTTCCATGCTTTCCATTTATGTGGTGAAACAAGGTTTCAACTACCTTTCCCACTTTCATTAACTACTTTTATTGGGATTAGGACGAAGCCTGACACCCATGAATGCTCCAGGTGAGCTCACAACTCCTTCGAGTCAAAATTGGCGCCTCGAGGCCATAAGGATCCTTCTATGTGACCAAATCGGGTGCTGTGATCTTTTGCGCGACTCCATTCCTCTGCCCCATACGACCGGGGGTTGTGACCTTGTGCTTATCCATATGAAATATTAGGATTTCGCATTTCGAGAGTTTTCACTCCCCTTGACTCCAAATATCCCGATGCTCGAAATCGCGAAACGGTTCACCTGGATCAACGGTCAGACTTTATTAGGACTTGAAAGCCACGATCGTTTCCTTAAACAACTATAGCCGCCCGCTGCTTGAATGGGCACTTATCTTTCTTTTGGCTCCACTTTCCATATGACCCCACCTTGTGACTGTGGGCTTAACTCTTAGGCGTGTCACGATTTCGTGTTTCGCAGACTCACGATAAAGGTAAAGAGAAAAGAGATCATCTTTAGGGAAAACAGAAAGGCTTAGAGCCAATACTTCTCAGGCAAGATGCTAAGGAAAAACAGGTCTATCAACCAGATGAAGGCTAACAGAAGGAAAACTACAAGCCGAGAGGAAAAACCTATGATTAGGTGTGCAAAAGGAGGAGAGATAGACAAAATTATAGACCTGGGTAGAAACCACAACTCACAAGACCTTGACAAGTTTATAAGCTAACATTGGCTCCACAAGGGATGGCATGCTCCGTGCGAGCTGCCAAGAACACGCAGCTCCAGTGTCTTTGCTTTGGGTTATGGAGTCTCCTATCAAAAGCAAAATAAACGTAAAACAAAGATGGTATTTACAATGTTGGGGCACCGATTGCGGCTTTAAACAAAAAACATTTTCAGGAAGTGCCCATTTACAGAGCCACCAAAGACTTCGTCTCCCTCCAAATTCTGCAATCTATAAGTGTTATTTGGGAACCTCTCAGAGATTTTGAAGGGGCCGATCCAAAGGGATTCAAATTTTCCATGCTTTCCCTTGTCCTGTCTGGGCGCATCCCATTTGAGTACTAGATCTCCCGAATGGAAATCCTCTTTATTTCCTTTCCTGTCAAATGCCTGCTTGATTTTCTGCTGACGGTCATGCGCTCTTCCCATCACCTGCTCTCTAGTTTTCTTTACTTCTACCAGCTGATGAATTCTCCTGATCATGTCATCAGGCTCTTCTTGGCAGTCTTGGAAGAATTTCGCTACAGGCAGGGCAAGCTGAGAAGGGAAAATTGCTTCAGTCCCATATACAAGTTGGAACAGAGAGATTCCCAGGGATCTCTTTGTTGTCACTCTATCAGCCCACAGAGCAAATTTAAGCTTCGAATCCCATGATTTCTTTTTGTCCTCCAACATTCTTCAGATAATATTTATAAGGATTTTGTTAGAGGATTTTACCAGTCCATTTCCTTGGGGATAGTAAGGGGTAGAGTGAATCAATGCAATGCCGAACTGCTCACAAAACTTGATCAATGGTTCATCTTTGAAAGAAGCAACATTATTATATACAATTCTGTTCGGACAACCGAACCTTGCCATAATATCTTCAAGAAAACCAATGATCACTTTATGAGAAGCGTTCCTTGTGGGGATAGATTCTATCCACTTGGTGAAATAATCTGTTGCAGTTAGGATCCACCTGTGTTGATCACTTAAAGGAGGATGAATGTCCCTAATAAAGTATAGGCCCCACTGCTGAAAGGGACTTGAAGCTACTACATGCTTCAATGGCAGAGACTTGAGTTGCTGCTTCCCAGAGAATTTCTGACATTTGATACAAGCCCTGATTTTTGCACAGACATCAGTGAATAGAGTAGGCCAATAGTACCTAGCCCTGAGAATTTTATAGGCTGTGGTTTTCTAGAAATGATGTCCCCCACAAAGGCTGTCATGGAAATCAAATATAATCCTTTGGGCCTCTTGTGGGTCTAGACATCTCAGAATCACTCCTAGAGGGTATTTCCAATACAATACATGGTTAATAAGGCAATACCTAATCGCTTTGAGCTTTAAATCTCTTGCCTTGTTTTTTCCCATACCATCTGGAGGTCGCAACTCCTGTAGGAAAAATATAATATCTTTGTACCAGGCACATCCTGCTAATGGAGGGCTGTCTTGAGGGATTTTATCGACCACTTCAGCCTGTTGATTTTCTGAACAAACGTTGATGAAGTTAACCCCCAAATCTTCACAATTAGATTCAACCAACAACTTGGCTAAACCATGGCCATTGAATAGTTTGGTGGGTTTTATTTCCAGGTCAAATTCGAGGATTTTGGCAATCCACTTGCTCCTTCTCCCATCTATGTCAGGCTGAATGAGAATGTCCTTCACAGAAGCCAAAGGAACACATGCAATGATCTTTGAATGTAGAACATAGACTCTGAAATCTTTGAGATCTTTCACCAGGGCATAGGCCTGTTTCTCAATGATATTATATTTTACCTCGACATCCCTCAATGCTTTACTAAAAAAGGAAATGGGCTGCTCCAACCCTTCAACATTTTTCTGCAGTAAAACAACTACCACTGTATCAAAAGAGGCAAAGGAGAAGATAAGAAAATCCTTGGAATAATCAGGACTGATAAGCACAGGTGTTTTAGTCATTGCCTTCTTTATTTGGTTGAAGGATCCTCTGGACTCAACAATCCATCTTACTTCATTCCCCTTCCTAAGCATGGCTGTGATATGCTTCATCAATTCAACAAAATTTGAAACAAACCTTCTCAGAAAATTGATTTTGCCCAGGAAGGAATGAACTTCTTTCTTTGATCTGGGAAGTGTTAGGGATTCAATAAATTCTACTCTGCTTGGATCAATCCTGACCCCCTCAACTGACACAATGTGTCCCAAAAATTTTCCTTCCTGCATGGAAAATAAGGACTTCTTTGGATTTAGGGAGAGACCAAACCTTCTGCATTTTGAGAAGACCTTTCTAAGATGTTGACAATGTTCTTTATCAGATTTGGAGAACACTGTTATGTCATCCAGATAAATGATCGCAAATTTATCTATTTCTCCAACGAAGGCGATGTCCATGGCTCGCTGGAAGGTTGCCCCTGCATTCATCAATCCAAAGGGCATTTTGGCATACATGAATGTGCCCCAAGGAGTGGTGAAGTCTATCTTTTCTTTGTCTTTAGGAAGGACAAAGATCTGATTGTAGCCAGAAAAACCATCAATCATGGAAATCCTAGATGCACCAGTCACTCTCTGCAATATGTGTTCCATCTTAGGCAACGGGTAATTGTCCTTCTTAGAGATCTTGTTCAGATTTTTGAAATCAACACATAGTATGATTTATCCACTCTTCTTTCTCACTGGGACCAGGTTGGCTACCCACTTAGAATATCTCAAAGGGACAATGATTTGGGCGTCCAACAACTTCTTTACCTCCTTTTCCATAATAGGCACCAGAATAGGATTTATTGATCTTAATTTCTGCCTAAATGGTTTGGCCTCCTCTCTCAATGGGATCTTATGCTCGATGACGACTGTGTCTTATGTCCTGAGGTCTTCATAGGTCCATGCAAACACATCAAAAAATTCTTTTAATATCTCAACATAGTCAACTCTCTGCTCCCTTGACATGATGCTAGATAACTTTATGAACTTTGGATCCTCCTTTGTACCAATATTGCACTCGGCTACATCAACATCCTCTGCTGGACCCTTAAAATTTACTACCACATCGTCCCATCGAAAATTATTTCTGATGGAACTAGTCCCTTCGGAATGCGATTGCTAGGCAACTGAACAATATGGTGATTAGCAATTTTATTCAAAAATACTCCGGGGGAGGGTCACCTTCGACATCATGATCCTGATCAATATGTAATGAAGAGAACTCATCAACCGACTCAAGAAATCTTCTAATTTCAAGATCATCCTCGAACACCTTTCAATGCTTGATATTGTCAGGTACAAAAGACCTATATCTAATATCAACATCATACCTAAGCTTAGGTGGCAGTGGGATCCCGAACTGACTCACTGAGACGGCCAAGGAATCAACCATAGTATTTTCCTCTCTTGGAATAAATGAAATGTTGAAATCTAAGAGGAAATTGTTAATTAGGTCCCACACCTCATTCCTCTAAGTATTTAGCCTAGGGTGCCTGGCTTGATAAACATTTTTGACCTGATGGAAAATTAGTTCAACATCTCCAAATACTGCTAGTTCTTCAATCCCCATGTCTTTCACAACCCTTAATCCCAAAATAAGAGCCTCATACTCTGCCACATTGTTGGTAGCTTCAAATTCTAGTTTATAGGAAAAAGGTACGGCCTCTTGATAGGGTGACACAAAAACCACTCCGATGCCAACACCTTCCCTAGAAGAGGCTCCGTCGAAGAACATCTTCCACATAGAAGTTGTTGGGGGAGGTGTTTCGCGAAAAGAAGTGGTTTGCTTTCTAATTTCAAGAAGAGCTTCAGAAGTATCAGTGAGTTGTAACAAACTAGACCCCAAATCAGTGTCGAGTGCAAAGATAGGATGATTGTTGGGATCTGCTTCATCACTAATAATGTAGGTCAACTGAGCTTCTTTGTATAGTATCCTATGCTCCCCACCTGAACACTGGAATGGTAGCATATGTGAGGTCCATCTGCAAAGTTCCCCTAAGTCTTTTTATCCAAGATTTTGACAATAACATGCTAAAATTGGGAGGAACATCAGTCACCACGATATCCATGACCACACTTTTCATGGGCAGCTGAAATAAGGTCATGACCAGATATTTGATGACCCCAAGACATTGCACTCTCCTTGAATTAAACAAATATAAATTATGATAGGATTTTGTGATTTCTAACCCGAGTTCTTCCATTACAATTTTGGGCATAAGATTATGAGATGCCCCTAAATCCATCAAATAGTTATGCAAGACCTTATCATGTATGTTCAATGATGTATAGAAGGGAGGGGATGAATCATATCTATCTTCTACCATAGGACCTAAGATGACTGCTGGCTTTTAATCTTGGAGATTTACTGAGTCTGTGTTATGGCAAGGTGGTTCAGACTGCAACAACTTAGAGAGGGATTTTTTGAAATCTTCATGCTTGAATAGCTCTGACAGGGGCACATGGATTCTGATCTTTTGAATTTCATGCTCGAATCTGAAAGAGGAAAGGGACTTCAAAACTTCTCTCAGTTCCGGGACAACATCTTTGGGTATCGATGAGGGGTTCTGAGCTTTCTTTTCTTTGCTGTTGTTTGTTGCATCTTTGGCAGGCTTCTCTACTCTGGAAGGATGATCATGGATGTTAGACTTCCCTTCTTTCTTCTTAGGTCTGAGATTGTATTTATTGGGACTGCTATTGGCCTTCTCACCCTTACTTAGCTCATTTATTTGACTGTTCATGAGGGATTCCTCATATGTAGATTGAGTCAAATGGGGAAATGGGGGGGTGTCTCCAAGATAATGGATTTCAGGATCAAACTCTTCTTCCTCCCTTTCTTCATCAACAACAAGATTATTTTGGAGAGGGGTTTGAATTTTCTGATCATCTCTAGCTCTGTCCCTCTGTTCCCTTTGCATAGTCTGAGGGGAATTGTTATTCGACCTCCTGAAGTTGCATCTGTTATCAACATTTTGAGGATTTATGTATGTCTACTTCCCCTCTACTTCCAATCTTTCCATTCTAGTTGAAAGTGATTTTAGTAACTTGGTAACTTCGTTCATTTGAGGGGGGGGGGGGGGNGAGGGGGGGGGGGGTGAGCAGAGGAACTAGAGGTGGAGGCTTCAAATCTTCCCCTTGGTATGTTTCTATTAGCCTTATTCCTGAGTTGGTTAGCTGCCAATACGTTAGACTCCACTTCTAGGGCTACATATTGCATCTGAGCCAAGGAAATAGCTCTTCTCTCTCTTAACAAGAGGCAGAAGTCAAGGTCAAAAGCACTAACATAAGAAATTTTGGTGGAGGCTTCAGTGGGCTTTATCTCAGCAGGGATCTTATTGTACATTTTGTTGAATCTTTTGGAGAAATCAGAGACCGATTCTCCCTCCTTTCTCTTTAGGGATCCGATCTCTGTGATATAATACACAAAGTATTTTTTATCTCCCCATTGCCTCATGAAAGCATCATCTAGAGCTTCAATCCCAACAATAGATCCAGGGGTCAATCCCCTAAACCATTTTCTAACCTCACCATCAAGGCTATGGACAAAGACTCTCATCCAGACGTCCTCATTTTCAATATTCATATTGTCTGCATAAATGTAGAAGGCAACAAGGTATTCTTCAACAGTTATGTCTTCCTCTCCAGTGAATTTGGGCATATACTTTAGGTAATCTCCAGCAGGGAGAGCATTCATTGGATGAGGTAGGACTAGAGGAGCATATCTTGCAGCCACTATGGCATCCATTTTGTTTCTAGGAGGATTAACACTTGCCATAGGGATAATAGGTGGAGAGGAACTAAGAGGGGAAGGGGCTCGAAAAGGGGAGACTGGAACTGAGCTTCCGACAGGAAAGGGAACAAGTAGAGGATTTGGAGAAAAGGCTACAGGGTTTGGGGGAAAAGAGGATTCCGTTTCTGAAAAATCAATAAATCTAATAGGAGGAGGAGTAATAAAAACTGGAGTGGGAAAATATTCTTAGATCTGGGGTCTATACCAAGGTACAACTTCAGGGAGAGAGGAGTTACAAGGATTTATCCCTCCAATCCCATATTAGGAGGAGAAAAATCGACAGGAACACTCCCAAAATTTAAAGTTCGGGAAACTCCAACACATGGTATGGTAGGTAAATGGGAAGTAGATATTGGAGTTTCTAAATGAGGACAATAAAAATCATCAGAAATACTTGGTTCAACAATAGAAGTACCTTCTCTAAGGGCCCTTCCCTTTCTGACAATTTTCTTTGGGTCGACTTCAGGTGTTGCTAAAGGCAACTGCGGAGTAGACCTCGTGTGTCTACCTTTAGAAGACACAACTGAAACAGTGGAGTCGCCAATGAATTCACATCAATGGAGTCACCATAGTGGAGTCACCAGGTGCACAGTTGCAATATTCGATGTACTAAGTTCTGATGCACCTTGAGAACCAGTAAGCTTTGTCGTTCAATCCCAGGGAAAATCTTCAATTTCGTCCCCGGTAGTGGCGCCATAAATGTTAGCACCAGAAGTCACCTCTGGATTGTGGCAGAGGTAAGCCTGATACCCATCAGAATTTATGTCACGAGTTGGTTATAAAAGTTCAAATGGGCGCAATATCAAGAAAATATTGTCTCAACTCAGAAAACTGGATTGATGTGCACAAGTAGATGAGGTCTTAGTTTAACTTCAGTGAGTAGGTTGTAGTGAGGGTGAGTAGAAGGAAGAATTCAGTGAGAAGGATGTAGAGGTCTGCCGTGGACATCGGGTCTTCCAACAACCCAAAGAATAAAAACTTAAACTCAAGATCTTCTTGAGTTTAAATCATAAAGACACTGAAAGGAATTATAACAACACTACAATCGAACATCCATCATAATGTAGTCACAATAATTCAAGCGAATCAATCAATCATGAACTCTTTCAACATCAGAATGAAACAAGAGGGAGTAAGAAAGCTGACCGTCATTAAACAAGAAGTATCAAATACAGATACATAGCCAGAAAACCAGAAGCTTCATTAAGACTTTACAATACGGGAGCTTTTCTCTACCATCGACCATAATAAAATATCAAAACTGAGTAGTTATACTCATAACAACTCGCCATCACTGGGAGTGTGACCTGGCTACTACAATCAAAGCTTTGCATCTACATCTTCTTTTTTTAGGCTGCACTCGCATTCTTCTGACATATGCAAGATCAAATCGGTATGGGCTTCACAAGAAAATCCATGACAAGGAAATTTCGGCTGACAGTTTGCCCTCCATGGCCAGATTTTCCATGCTTTCCATCTATGTGGTGAAATGAGGTTTCAACTACCTTTCCCACTTTCATTAACTGATTTTATTGGGATCAGGACGAAGCCTGACACCCATGAATGCTCCAGGTGATCTCACAACTCCTTCGAGTCAAAATTGGCACCTTGAGGCCACAAGGATCCTTCTCTGTGACCAACTCGGGCACTCTGATCTTTTGCACGGCTCCATTCCCCTGCCCCATACGACCGTAGGCTATGAACTTGTGCTTATCCATATGAAATATCGAGATTTCGCATTTCAAGAGTTTTCACTCCCCTTGACTCCAAATATCTTGATGCTCGAAATTGCGAAACGATCCACCTAGATCAACGGTCGGACTTTCTTAGGACTTGACGACCATGATTGTTTCCTTAAACAACTATAGATTCTCGCTGCTTGAATGGGCGCTTATCTTTATTTTCTCTCCACTTTCCATATGAACCCACCTTGTGACCGTGGGCTTAACTCTTAGGTGCATCGCAATTTCGTGTTTCGCGAACTCGCGATGCACTCCATGCCTCTAAACTCCAAGTCACGAAAATGCAACCGCCCAGATTGTTCGACACGGGTCTCTTTACATTGGACAACACAGATCATATCGATGTTTTGGGGCTAGGGATGTTGGCATTTCTCACTTCTACCTTGCTGAAATGGATTTCTCTGCGGCTCGAATCTGGAACCACGTGTCCCGCTGAATGTACGACCCTGATTATTTCGTGACTTCGCATTTCACGAGTCCTTATGACTCAAACCTTTGATTGCTCCATCCCCCGTGTCAACGAAACACTGATCCTGTGTCGCGCGTCCTTCCCAGTATCAATGACTAGGATGGGCCTCGCGATTTCAGACCTTTGTTCGCTATACTTCATGCAACTGTATGGTCCAGATCACCCGATGGCCATCGATGTGATCTGCTTGAGGGATCTTTGCCATTGAAAACTGATCTTCCTCACTCGCTTGATTTGCATCCACATCAAACTGTTTCAAGTATTGTGGTTGGTGCTCATGAATGTGACCTACGAGAAATCACATGGATGACTGATTGAGGGCTCGAGAAAACAAAGGCTCAACGATGGAGTTAAAGAGAAAAGAGATCGTCTTTAGGGAAAATAGAAACGCTTAGAGCTAATACTTCTCAGGCAATTTGCTAAGGAAAAACAGGTCTATCAAATGGTGAAGGCTAACATAAGGAAAACTACAAGCCGAGAGGAAAAACCTACGATCGGGTCTGCAAAAGGAGGAGAGATAGACAAAATTATAGACCTGGGTATAAACCACAACTCAGAAGACCTTGACAAGTTTATGTGCTAACATACCCCACTTCCCTTCTAGGGATTCAACAATAAGCCAGACAAAAAGTCTTAGAGCTCTGGAACTAATTTCCCAACGCACCCACGACTAATATTTAATAGTTCTCACACAAGAGAGACTACCACGGGCTTGACAACCCACTTCTTCCAATTCTCAAGGGCTTGGAAATCCATATTTTCTTGTTACAAATGGTTTTCCCCGAGCTCTCGCCATACATGTACAATAAAGGTAAGTCCGTAAGGTACCGATGGCAAGAGTCTTCCCCCCCCCTGCTAATAGTCATAGAATGATGGTAGATAGATGATTGTGTGATCCCTTGTGGTCCATACAATGCAGAATAATGAAAGAATATGATATCCTTTCCCCCAAAACACACACACTAAGTCTCATGATATATCTGCATGTCCCCAACTGGACACTTGTTTCCATGAATATGAGATGCACTTGTACATGTTCCCCCACTCTTGGAACTCAGATTATGATATCTCAATATTTGTACTTTAGGGAATATTAAAATAATATTTCACCAACTTAAGCCCCCTTGATTAGCTCCTCATCCTAGACCCTTATCCCCCTTTCATTTAGTGGAATTCTTAGTCCCCCATACTCTTTTGTCTAATTGGTCTACAACATCGATGTTTTTATTATTAATATGAATGATACATATTACAAATATAGGCTTGCTGTCCTTATAATCATATAGGCACTCTAGCCACAAAGCATATGACACCATAACACTTAGGCCCAAAATATCCCGTCTCACCAGCCTACGTGTCTATTTATATCACGGGGTTCAGCGTAGGGGCATTACATTCCCCTCCCCCTTATTTATGCACTATCCTCAATGAATTATATACATGTACAAGCAAAATTCTTCAAAAATCTCCAAAAATATGCAGGTACTCTTTTCGCATGGCATCTTCATATTCTCATGTTGCATCTTCAAGACTGTAACAGGTCCACTGGACATTTATTATCATGATGGCTCGATTCCCAAGCTGCTTGACCTTCCGATCCAATATGTGCACAAGCCTTACTTGGAAGTCTCCTTCTTGCCCCACCTGAATCACATTCCAATCAATTATATGATTATCATCATGCACATACTTTTTAAGCAAAGAGACAGGGAATGCATTATAAATGCACAAGGATGCAGGTAATGCAAGCATGTATGCAACATTGCCAATCCTCTCCAGAATTTCGAATGGTCCACAATATCTTGTTGCAAGATTTGAATAGGTCCCCAAATTCAAAGAGCATATCTTGACCTTCACTTTTAGAAATACATGGTAACCCACTTTGAACTCTCTGTGAGTTCTGTTCTTATCTGCATATATTTTCTGTCTGTCTTGGGAAGTCTTCAAATTCTTCTTTATCTTCATCATCTGATCTTCCATTTCCATGAGAAATTCTAGCCCAACCACTTCTCTATCTACTGGGTTGTCCCAACTTACAATGGTATTGGAATTTCTACCATATAATGCCTCAAATGGGATCATCTTCAAAGATGCTTGATACCCATTATTATAGGAAAACTAAACTAAGTGTAAATGGTATTCCCATTTTGATGGTTTATCCATCACATACATTCTTAGTATATCTTCAATCACTTGATTGATTCTCTTTGTTTGTCCATAAGATTCCGAGTGATATGCTGTGCTAAAGTTCAGATCATTCCCAAATCCTTTGAATAATCCTTTCCAAAATTTTGATGTGAACTTGGGATCTCTATCAGATACAATGGCCTTAGGCACACCATGAAGCTTGGAAGTCTCTTTCGTATAGAGACCTGCAATATTAGCTACTTTGTGAGTCAACTTTACTTGAATAAAATGAGCAACTTTGGTGAGCTTATCCACCACCACCATGATGGAGTCATGCTGCTTCAGTGTTATGGGAAGCTTGGTGATAAAGTCAATTGTCACCACTTCCCATTTCCACTCAGGAATGGGCAATGGCTGTAGCAAACCGACTGGATGTCTATGCTTAGCCTTGAACTTATGACATTCCAAACATCTGGCTATATAATCAACCACTTCTTTCTTCATACCTAGCTAGACATATTGACTTTTGACAGCCACAATAGTTTCCTGATATCCTGGGTGCCCAACATAAGGCATGTTATGCATCTCTCTTAGCACCATATTCTTCAGCTCTTGAGAATTAGGTACATATGATCTGCCTTTGTACATGAGGATTCCATCCTCTCTTAGTTCATAATCTTGAGTTTTCAGCTATAAATTACCTTGCTATAATTTTTCCATTGTCTGCACATAGTGTTGATCTAATTTTGCAGCTTCCAAAATTCTATCTTTTAGATCATATTTGCACATGCTAATGGCTGTAGCATGCATCTCATGCACCCTTCTACTGAGTGCACTAGCCACCTTGTTCTCTTTTGCTCTGACATGCTTTATCTCGAAGTCATACTCACTAATAAATTCCAACAATATGATTTTCCTAACATTCAGAGTTGGTTGTCCAAACAAATATTTCAGACCAAAATGGTCTGTCCTCAATTCAAATATTCTTCCCATAAAGTAGTGTCGCCACATCTTCAAGGCATGCACTATGGTTTCCAATTCTAAATCATGAGTGGCATAATGTCTTTCGTGTTCTTTTAACTTCCTTGATAAATAACATATCACATGCTCATTCTGAATAAGGACTCCACCAAGTCCTTCTTTGCATGCATCAGTGCACACAATGATTTCCTTATCAGGATCAACAATCTTCAAGATAGGTGCACTTGTCAATAAGTATTTCAGGTGTTGAAAACTTATTTCACAATCAATATTCCATTCAAATTTTACACCCTTCTTTTGTAAAGAAGTAATCGAGTGAGCAATCTTTGAAAAACCTTCAGTAAATCTTCTATAGTATCCTGCAAGTCCCATGAAAGATATCAAATCTGAGACATTCTTTGGTACTGGTCACCCCTCAATGGCTCTTATCTTTTCAGGATCTACAACTATCTCTTCCTCTGAAATGATATGGCCCGAATAATGTATCTGCCTTTGATAGAATGAGCATTTGCTCAATTTTGCAAACAACTGATGTTCCCTCAATACTTGTAGCACCATCCTTAAGTGTTACTAATGCTCTTCTTCAGAATTTGAGTAGATAAGAATGTCATCCATAAATATAATGGAAAACTTATCCAAGTAATTTATGATAATACCATTCATCAAACACATAAAGACAATTGATGCATTTGACAACGCAAATGGTACCACTCTAAACTCATAGTGTCCATATCTCATTCTGAAAGCAATCTTGTTGATATCTTATTCTTTTATTCTCACTTGATGGTAGCCTGATCTGAGGTCAATCTTGGAGAATATCTTTGCATCTTTCAATTGATTAAATAGATAATCTATCCTTGGAAAATTATACTTGTTCTTCATAGCCACCTTATTCAACTGTCTAAAGTAAATACATAATGTTAAAGTACCATCTTTCTTCTTGGAAAATAACACTGGGGAACCCCAAGGAGACACACTCAGGTTGATATATCCCTTCTTCAAGAGTTCTTCAAGTTGCATTTGCAATTCCTTCAATTCTGGTGTACTCATCCTATAAGGAGTCTTGGACACTGGTGCAACTCCAGGCATCAAATTAATAAAGAAATCTATATCTATTTTTGGTGGCAACCTTAGTATTTCTTTAAATACATCTTCAAACTCTTTCAATATTGCATAGTCTTCAATGCTTGGCACTTTGTCCTTAGGTGCCTCTTCCATATGCACTACAAATATTTGACATTCTTTCCTGAAGATTTTCTTCAACTGCAAGGTTGAAAATTCTCTAAGGGTTACTACTCTTGGAATACCTTGAATTGTCCTCAGGTTTCCATCTTCATCCAAGCAAGTAAATGCTTTGTTATAGAAATATAGGACAACATGATGCTTGTCCAACCGATCCATACCAATTAAGAAATCATAAGGAACCAAATATATGATGTTCAAATCAATCTTTGTGTTCAGTCCATTCATGTTCATTGGACAATCCTTAACTATCTCATTAATTTCTCTTTTATCTCTTGTAGCTAACTGAACCAACCAAGATTTTCCAAGCTTTCTTATTTTCAATTGGAATCTTTCCACAATCTTGGAATCTATATAACTATGACTAGCCCCTGAATCAATCAAAATAACAACATGGTGATCATTGATCTTACCTTCCACTTCAACCATGTGAGATTGAAATTCAACTTGCTTGTTGTCCAGTGCTGCATAAATCCTTGGCATACCTCTGTCCATATATTCAACTGTTTCAGTTTTTTGTACATTGTGAAAAGTCCTCACTTTATCACCTCTATGAGGGAAATATCTATACATATTATCTCCTTAACAACCCCAACATTTCATGGGATGCTGCCTTGGTCTTTTTCCCAATGTTTTTGACATTCTAGACTCGTTTTGAGTTGGTTTCCCTTGGGAATTGTTTCTGAAGAAGGGTGGCTTGTTTCTTTTCTTCCTCTGCTCTATCTTTCCCCTCTTCTTATCTTCCCAAGCCTTGTGGAAGTTTGGTCTTCCTCTATGTTGATCATAGAGGCACTTGGCTCTTATTGCTTCATCCAATGTCTTGGGATCATCATACTGATTTTTGTCACTGAATATTGGTGGCATCCCACTAAGAAACCTTTGAATCTTGACTTGTTCATCTTTAATGAGGTCAACATACTTCAATAGTTCCAAGAATCTTCTTTCATACTCGTCCCTAGTCATACTTCCAATCTTGAGTTCAAAGAAATCCTTCATCTTTCTATCATAGTAACGCTTGGTCAAGTATTTCTTCTAAAAATATCTCTTGAACTGCTTCCAAGTAATCCTCTTCTCATCAATGTGTTGTAATTGCAAAAGCTGGTCCCACCACATTGAGGCTTTTCCTTTCAGCTAGTAAATAACAATTCTTCCCTTTGCCTGTTGCTGATGAGCATTTTGGTCATCGATTTCTAGCTAGAAAAGGACTGCCAAGCTCCCCTTCATTTCACTTTTTCTTGCACAAATTCTTGCGCGCTCCCGCTGAGTTATTGCTACACATTCAAAGAAAATTCTCTCTAGATATTCAAAAATATTTTATATTGATGATAATTGTTCGCTAATGACTAACACTGACGATCATTAATTAATTATATAAATTGCAAGTTAATTCAATGAAAATGAGTTCCAACACATTGACATGATACTTGATGAAAATGACAAATAATTAATATGACAAATAATTAATAGGATTATCACGGCTTTAAAACATATCACTGGATATGTCCCTTTTCTAACTCCTCACTTTCATAGTGTTGTGCTCTTGATGGACACATTGGTTCAATATGTTTTGACTTATATTCCTCACCCTTCTTGCCATATGCTTTACTTTACTCACATAACCTTTTCATAAAATATAAATAAATGGTTGATATAATTTCATATCTTATTCAACATGTGAATTTTTTATTATACCATTACTCACCTTTCCCCATATATTCTCATTCCATGTCATTTCGTTATGAGCTTAACTTTATTTCATACCATATCAAGTTTTCGAAGTAAAATATATTATATGAGATATTTACTTCTCATTAAAACTATGTTATATTTTAACAACATGTCTCACTTTCCAAGTATACTTCATCATTCACTCTTCATATTCAAACAAAAAATTTATACCTTCTTTTTGATATTACGACTTTGGCATTTTCCCATGCCTAGGATATATGTTATGCCTTATTTACACTAATAAACTTACTACCACTCCATGCCATACCCAAAAGCTAAAATATATTAGCTTATTTTTCGTGTTCTTTCCACTTGATAACCTTATTAGTCCCTGCCATTCGGGCTAGTAAGGACTATAGTAATCGATTCTCCATTTTTATATTAGTTTGGCATGAAAATCAAAATATTTTTATTGTTTTATCATAAGTTTTGGTAAATTATACGTTTCTTCTCATCCAATTTCATGTTTTTACCTTAACTTTTTAATTGAGGCCTTATTTGGCCTCTTCCCAAGGCAGAGCTCTACATTGCCCATCAACATCTTACTTTAAAGTTCAGAAGAAGCTCACATCTGAGTACTAATTTTTCTTGAATGAAGTAATGCTAGAAATGACTCTAGCATTACTTCACAAACATTAAATGTTTGTATAAAATTTTTCTTTAGCTCATAGTGCATTTGCTAACCCATTTATTTAGTACCCAAAGTTTCAACGAACTTCAATATCATTTCATTTTTACCCAAGGTTGTTTAGACCCCTGTCATCTCACTTCTACGTGTTCTCATCTCAGTGCTACGTGTTTATTGTTCCGTAACTTACTTATGCAATTAAATGGAAGACTGAACCAAGCCAAGGGAGCAAAATGAATCAAAGGTAAACTACTGAATCTGGATCTGTAATGGGTCGGTTGTGCGCCTAGATCTGCTATTTTTTCTTCTTTATGTCTTTCAATGGCTTCAAAGGCCATTTGCGATGCTTCGATGGTCACTTCCAACAACAACCTCCTCGCACTCGCATTTTGGTTATCATATGGGCCTGAGTTTTCATGGGTTCAACATGGTCAAGTAGCATATATAGTGAGCATAAATAGAACCTAGAGATGAATGACGGGCATATACAAAGGCAGGGCGTTGTCGCTTCTAATAATATCTCGTGTTGTTGCCAATTTCTTCATTTGTTGGGTGTCAGTGATTTCATTTGTTGTTGGGAACCATTACAACCTGCAAGTGAACAACCAACTACATCAGAAACTTTCATGCCGCAGGAAGCCAAAATTTGATAGCCATGTCTTTGGTAATACTCTTCAGTAAATTCCAAGCATAATTGTTTTATCTGTTTTGAAGAATTTGTGTGTAGTCTTCTGCAAACACCTGCAATGAAAAAATAAATCTAGTTATCCATTTTTTTTTATTTTTCCTTCACAGCAAACTCGAAATGTTGTGCATACATTCTTCACATGTTGTGCGTTAATACTGTTCATTAAAAGGATCATCATAACAAGGAGAACGTTTCTGTGATTCACTATTAGACTAATCATGGTTTTGTTATATAAATCTATATTGAGAGCGTTTTGTGTTTGCCAATAGTGAGTTGCAATCCTTTGTTAAGATACCTTAAGCTACTACCCTTGAAATGGTTCAGATAAGAGTCAAATTTTCTATAGTCTACAGGTTCTTCATTGCTGCAAGGTCAATGCTTTGAAACATTATAAGCATACAAAATCCATTATATCTCCATTCATTTCCCTGAGCATGGATTATTCATATATAATTTGGTGTTTTATGCCCATCTCGTCGGAATTGTTATTGTCTCGTCGGAAATGTTATTGTCTCATCTATGTGTGAAGGACAGAATAATCTCTATATATCAAAATACTAGTATGGTTAATAGAAGTCCAAAGAACCAACTAAAATACTAGTATTTATTAAAATGTTATAATTTTGCATTAGGGATAAACTTTTAAGAGAAAATCTGCTTTACACACGGAAGAAATCATAAATAGAGAAAAAATTAAAATAAAACAGTTAATCTTGTTGCTTAAGATGATCTAATCCCTTGTGAGATCACAAGAACGAGATGTAATGCAAAAAATTGACGATCACCAGGACTTCGATTGTCGGATGCAGAAGAGATTTGTATCAGAGACCACCGATGTTCATCACCGTGTACAGAGCATGAAGCAGGACAACTCTCAACTCGCACACAGATTAAACCCTTCTAAACAAGGCTACAAGGCTCAAGTATCATTCTATTTCTTCCTTGAAAACGAAGGCTTTGAATGCTACAATGCATAGCAGTTGTTCACCCCGGACTTCGAACTTGCAACATTGCTATTAGAATCCGTCCTTGCCTGTTGCCGAGTGTTTTATTCAATACATTACTGAACACATGTTGAAGATGATGAAAACAAGCCGTCCTTGTAGGTGCATTGAAAATCAAAACATTTCACCCTACCAAAGCCTGCAAAGAGCACCCAACATGAATTTTAAAAGAAAGAAAGAGAAGTGACATTGTTCAATGCTAAAATGGTTCATGTGTAAGCACTCTTTAAGCCGGACATTGGTTTTTGAATAATCGTGATTTTATAATCATGATTTGTAATAAATGATATATAACTTATAAATTTTCTTTTAATCAGTTTCTCTAGATAATTCCAATGCCGTCCAATCATATAATTTAGTTTCTTCCTCATTTGCTTTACCAAATGACACTTGCTTCGGCTGAGAATGTCATATGGAATCACACCATTCTAGCTGAGCCCAAGTCGCCCACTCTGAGTTGATGTCCCGCGCGCTCTGTGAAACTCCCGCTTGCCGACCAAGGAGACTTCACCGATACCTCCCAGCCAACGCTAGGGGTACTCTTCTTCCCCCTTATCCCCCCAAGCCACAAAGGGGCCACACACACTAACCAGAGAATCAACTATCTCCCATCTTGCCTCGCAAGGCCGAGCAACCACTCCTCACCGAGCTGGGTATCCCAACTGCCACAAGCTAAGTCAGTCAAGTATAAATTTCTGCAACGTAACGTTACACAAACATAAGCGATCTCTCATCCTTCTCCTCCCTCCATTATATAGATTTTAGAAGTCCTTTACTTTCCCAAAATCCCCTTTAATTTAATGTTTAATAATTTAATTCATAAAAATCGTCCCCGTACATGTGTCACCCATCCCCTTCATTCCTCCATAAATTAATTTCATTAATTAATTAATTACCCCTATTTCCCTCACCCACCTAAAATCATTCCTAGAATCGCTCCTAGGTGTCCCCATATCCCCTTACAAGTTTTAATGACTTTCCCCTTTACTAATTCACTAGTTGAGTTTAATTTAGAAAGTTATTAAATGCTAGATACCTTACTAAGTTAGACTTTCTGCTTTTTCCTTGAGTTTCCCATTTCTTTTTATGTTTCCCGCTTTTTCCTAGTTTCCTAATTATTTTTCGATTTCCCTCTTTCCCTTTTTATTTAAAAGTCAATTTGGCAAGTGTAGAAAATTAACTTTTTCCCTTTTCCCTTTTTAATTAATAAATTTTAATTAGTAAAAGTGACAAAACAATTATTTCCCCCTTTTTTAAAATTTATCCCCCAAAGTTTTTTATAAATTAAAAGAATTAGTCACCCCCTTCTTCTTGACACATGATTAATGATGATTATAATTTTTATTTTTTTATTTTATTTTTATTTTTACAAACATATTTTTCTTTTACCGCAAGTTTCACCTAGACCTAGATTTTAATTTTCGAGGCTGGGCGACATTTTATTAGGGAAATTGTTTTAATTTTTTTCTTATCACGTTATTTGTCCTAAGGTCATCTAGGTTTATTTTTTTTATTAAATAACAACGCGACGTTCCCTTCAGGAGACACGACATGCTCCAAGGGTGCCACTCGCCTCCTTCCATTTTTCTTGCGTGGCATGCCCTTCAGGACGCACCACATGCTCCAAGGGTGCCACTCGACTCTTTCCATTTTTCTTGCGTGATGTGCCCTTCAGGATGCACCACGTGCTCCAAGGGTGCCACTCGCCTCTTGAATGACTTGGTAGACATCAAAAACCCCTGGAGTCAATACTCCGCGAGGTGATCTGGTGGGAGACTAAGGGCCTCTAAGGAATAAGGCCCCTTCCTTATTGCGCGCCCCTTAGAATCCTCTCAAACTAGGTAATCGTTAACCTACATTTCAAGCCACGACGAGAGTGCTAGTAGGTTGTTGCAGGGCTGCTATCCACACCTCTCCCTCAACATCTCTGGTAGTCATGCGTGACTCCTCGACTCCACATGTGAGTTTGGTCAACAAGCTATCGTCAGCCTGCATCATCAACGAATCATGTCAGAAATATATCCATAATCATATCATCTAATCAGATGCACTAATATCACATATAAAACAATCAAACCCCAATAGTTCACTCCCCGATTCGATCTAGAGTCCAAGGGGTTCCCTCGATGCCTCTGCATCCTCGAGGTCCAAAATCCTGCACACTCAGTAAAACCGAGTCAATAGCACCTGTTTATGTTAATGCAACAAATCAACATGTCATCTACCCATAACACCTCATAATCAAAATCAAATGCTTAATAGTATAATAATCCAGATATATTGTGAGCAAGTGTCCTCAAAGAATAAGTTCGCTCATTGTGCGCAAGAGCGGGATGTTACACGAGCTGCCATAGTTCCAGCTCATCCATTGACCCCACAATAATCATATATTATCGGGTATTATCTTTTAGTTTTCTTATTGTATTCTGGCTAAGATCCTTTTGTCATTTGATCTAGCCGAGTGATTCATTTTATTCAGCTGCATTCAACATTTGTACTCCGCAGAGATATCATAATATAAACTTTGCAGTCTTTGTCACATTTTTTATTTGTATGATCATTTATATGCTGTAAACCATTGATCCTACACACACATTAGCAACATTTCCTAAACTAGCCAAGTCAGGAACATTACAGTGGTATCAGATATTTAGTCCTTCCATCCCGTGACTAAAGACGATGAGTGCAGCAGAGGACCCAAAGGGCTGTGAGCACGTAGGTGACAAATATGTCACTTACAACAGGCGCAAGGAAAGAAGGTCTAGGCCCGAATTTCCTCCTTTCTCTCCCAACTTAGAGGAAGAGGAAGAGGCACACATGGAAGCATAGAGAAGAGAAGAGAGTGAGGTTGAGCATGAGGCAAAGAGGATACTAGGAGACGAATATGAGCGACCAAAGGGCAGTGGTAAGGCCCCCATGGAGCCAGAGGCATCCTTCATGCAGGTTATCAATGATATGGTAGCTAGTCAATGGGCCATGACTTAATATTTGGCACAAATGGATGATAGATTGGTTATAGTAGGCACCCCGATCATATAAGCCCCACATGTAGCATAGGGGAACTCGGGGGCAGCAGTAGACCCCAGTCTCCTACTCACACATACACCTCTTCGAGTAGGATTCCTAGAACTTTGTTTCCCAGTTTCCATAGGGCACCCCTAGTAGCAACACAACTACCGATAATACAGAGGCCGCCCACTCATGCAGAGGACATTGCAGAGTATAGGAGGGAGTATACAACATTGGGTCGTGACTTCCATAAGGACATGACCCTAGTCGAGTATTGTGGATTCAAACTCAGGAACCGCCCTAGAGAGCCACAAAGAGGAGGACCGCAACAACATCAGGGGCATAACATTGATTTTATCCGTAAAGTTGGTAAAATCACCATACCTTATTTCGACGGATCGTCCAAATGCACCTCTAGAGCTTGGGTACATAATCTAGACACATACTACAAGCTCAACCAGATGATCGATACAGAGGCCATCAGTTTCTCTACCTTACACTTGGAGGGTGAGGTACACGAGTGGTGGCATCATGGATTGGTGACATTGGGTCACAATCGCATCACATCCTATAGGGAGTTAACAAAGAGACTCATGGACAGGTTTGACAGGAGGGATCTCAAGATCCACTTAAGGGATCTATCCCAATTGAGACAAACTGGCACAACAAAGGCATTCATCACGGAGTTTCAGCGGGTAGCCATGGAAGTGAAAAATATATTAGAGCCCAACAAGATGATCATGCTATTCACAGAGGGACTCACAGAGCCTTTGAGAGGATGGGTGAAGGAATACAGGCCTCCCAACTTGCACGATGCCATCCTACGCACTCGTGATTTGGCAGACTCAGTGCCAAAGAATAAACCCTTTTCCAAACACTTCGTACCCCAGAAGGATCGAGACATGAAGCAATTCCAGAGAGAATGGAAGGGCAAGGAGAATATGGATGATGAGACGAGGCAAGAGCTTATGAGGAAGAATCTTTGCTTCAACTACAGAGACCCTTGGTTCTCAGGACACAGGTGCATGGGAAAGAGAGAGATTCATTATATTGAGGTGGCAATAGATAGTGTGGACAGTGAGGAGGAGGAGCAGGACAATGGATCCACTAGCTCAGAGGAGGAGTCATCACAGGCAGAGGAGCAGCCTCCCCGTAGACCACCGACACTGGCACGAGTCCATCTTCCAGTAGTCCCACAACCACTTGAGCAGGCTAACATGTGGAAACCAACAAAGGGAGGAGTCATAGCGACCCTTTCTGTTGTTCCCAGTTATGATACCCTCCAAATCAGAGGGACTATTCAGGGGCAACGAGAAATCACCTTGATAGATGGTGGGGCCACCCACAACTTCATCGATGCTTCACTGGTATCAAGACATGCACTTCAGACAGAGGAGTTTGAGGGGTTTGATGTTGCAGTAGAAGATGGCCACACAGTGGAGTGTCTAGACAGAGTTCCAGACTTGGACATAAATTTAGGCAACTATAGAGTGAGAGACACATTTTATGTGGTTGACCTATCTGACAAAAATATGGTGTTGGGAGTCTAGTGGATGATTACCTTGGGAAAAATCACCACCAATTACCAAACCTTGGAGATGGGATTCAGAGACCGTGACGGGAAGAAGGTTGTTCTGAGAGGTATGTCGACAGGAGCACCCATGACAGTTTCAACCAAGAAGATGGAGAGGATATTCAGACATGGGGAGGTAGCATATGCCATAGAGTGTTTGATCACTATGCGGAAGGATTCAGAGGGTCGACACCAGTATCATACAAATATCAAGAATTTGTTGGGACGACATCAACATGTTTTTGGGTCGATTCCACTAGGGAGACCACTTAACAGGGTGTTTGAGCACACCGTTGAGTTGGAGGAGGGGGCCAAACCTATGATCACCCCTCCCTATCGTCATCCCAGGAGGTTCAAGGATGAGATAGAGAAGGCAATCAAGGAATTTATAGTGATGGGACACATCAGACCAAGCAACAACCCATTCACCTCTTCAATTGTCTTAGTTATGAAGAAGGATGGCACCACGAGGATGTGCATTGATTACCGGGCCTTGAACAAGAAAACCGTCAAGAACCGATATCCTATCCCACACATTGACGAGTTGATGGATGAACTGCATGGCGTAGTTTTCTTCTCAAAGATTGATCTATGCTATGGGTCTCATCAAATCAACATCCAAGAGAAGGACATAGAGAAGATGACATTTTGATGTCACTTTGGACATTTTGAGTTCCTGGTTATGCCTTTTGGGCTAACTAATGCACCCGCTACATTCCAGTCTTGCATGAACCACATATTCAGGGATCAGTTGAGGAAATTAGTCTTGGTTTTCTTCGACAACATCTTGTTCTACAACAAGACAAAGCATGAGCATATGAGTCACCTGGATGAGGTATTGAGCATCATGGAGGCACAATCATTATATGCCAAAGAGTCTAAGTGTGAGTTCAGTATGACATAACTACTTTACTTGGGCCACATCATCAATGCACATGTGCACCAGGAGAAGATCAGATCCATTCTAGATTGGCCAACGCCCAGGAACATGATAGAGTTGAGGAGTTTCTTAAGGCTGTGCAACTATTACAGGCAGTTTGTCCGGGGTTTTTCTCAGCTTGGAGCACCGCTGATAGATCTTACCAAGCATGTGGCTTTCATCTGGACTGAGGAGTCACATAAATCCTTTGATCACATGAAGGAAGTCATGGGAACTTGTCCAGTGTTGGCATTACCAGACTTCACCTTACAATTTGTACTAGAGTGTGACGCATCCGACGAGGGTATCGGGGCAGTTTTGATGCAGGGAGGACACCCCATTGTATTCGAGAGCATGAATCTCAGTCAGGATGAGAGGTTGTACTCCATTTATGACAAGGAAATTGATACATGCCTTTACCAAATTCATACAATATTTGGTGGGCAACAAATTCGTGGTCAAGACAGAACACAATAGTTTGGAGTATTTCCTTGAGTAAAAGGACCTCAGTGAGCATCAACAAAAATGGGCGATGAAGGTGCATACATTAGACTTCGACATAGAGTATGTCAAGGGGAAGAAGAACATTGTAGTTGATGCACTATCGAGGAGACCTGCGACATGTTCTTTGATGGAGATTTTAGCAGATTGGAAATCCCACTTGTTAGTGGAATATTCCAAGAAAAAGTTTGCTTATGAGGTTATGGATGGGAATATATAGGATGACATGTATAGGGTCATTGACGATGTCATATTCTACAAGGACAAAGTCTACTTGGTGCCAGATTCGGGGCTCAAGAAGAAGATCCTCACAACAATTCATGATTCACCACTAGCAGGCCATCAAGGGTTTTTCAAAACCTACAGACATATTAGGGAGAGGTTTTCATGGAAGGGCCTCAAACCATACGTTATGAGACACATCAGTGAGTGTGTGACATTCCAACAGAACAAGTCAGAGTATGCTCTTCCAGCAGGGCTACTTCAACCACTCTCCATTCTGGAGCAGAAATGGGAGAGTATATCGATGGACTTCATCACAGGCCTACCCAAGGTCCATGGTAAGGACTGTATCTATGTAGTGGTCAAAATATTGACCAAGTTTTCTCACTTCTATGCCATACTAACATAGTACAATGCAGTTTAGATAGCTGAGCTATTCTTTAGGGAGGTCTTCAGACTTCACGGGTTATTGGGGAACATCGTTAGTGAAAGGGACAATCGGTTCATGGGGACATTCTGGAGAGAGTTGTTTAGGTTGGTAGGGACAAAGCTGACACCCAACACTAGTTATCACCCTCAAACAAATGGGCAGAATGATATTGTCAACAAGTGGGTTGAAGGATATTTGAGGAACTATGTAGGTGGACAACAGAGAACATGGGTTAAGTGGCTACATTTAGGAGAGAATTTCTACAACATGACCTTCCACATGTCCATTGGTATGACACCCTTCCGAGCATTGTACAAATATGATGCTCCCACTTTGGTAGACTTGGTTTTCAGGGAGAAAAAAGCTCCCAAGGCTAAGGATTGGATTGTAGAGAGTCAGAAGATTCTCAAGTTGCTAAAAGAGAACCTACAGACGACACATAATTGATAGAAGATGAGTGTGGACAGGCACAAGATAGAGCGCAACTTTGAGGTTGGGGATTTGGTTTTCTTAAGACTCCAACCTTATAAATAGTCATCTCTGAAGAAGAGTGGGGCCGAGAAGCACACACCCAGATTTTATGGCCTTTACAGAATCATGCACCGAGTAGGCGAGGTTTCTTATGAGATAGATCTTCTATAGGGGAGCAAGATTCATAACATTTTCCATGTATATTTCCTCAAAAAGGCAGTGGGACAATTCATTAGCACATCAGAGGAGCTTCCCCCATTGTATGAGGAGGGACAATTGGAGTTGGTTATGGAGGAGGTTTTGGAGTTTCGGGAGTGGAAACTGAGGAGAAGGGTCATCAGAGAGTGTTTGATCAGATGGAGAGGGCTTCCAGTAGAGGACGCTACTTGGGAGAGCGAGCAGGTGTTGCAACACCCAAGATTGGTATTGCTTGAGGACAAGCAATTTCGGGAAGGGAGGACTGTAATGTCCCTTTCCAACTAGGAGCTCCAAAGAGGAGGCTTAATGGTCTAAACCACCCTGTTAGACTATATCCAGGGCCAGAAAAGGGGTAAACAAGGTTACTAGAGGTCACTCCAGTCAAAGGTGCTATGTTCGGAAAGTGACATTGAGCTAAAAGTGGTTAAAAGCGCTTTTAAGCCATTATGAGCTAAAAATAGAACAAACGAGCTAAATTTAAAAGTCAACAATGAATTAGGGTTTCAACAGTGAATTAGGGTTTAGAAAATCTATAAGAGAAGGGTCAACAACCTAATTCATCATTCGAAAGATTATGACTTGTCATTAAGGAGAGAGGCGCATCTCAGGAGAGATAATTCAGTGGATTCCAGGAGGAAGACACCAGTTGGCTGATTTCTGTGTTGAGAGGCACACCCTAGTCACCGAGAAGATCACACAGGTATTCCATCATTCTTCAGTAGCAGTTACACAGGGTTCAACAACAAGGGAGCACTTATCCAGGGTGCGGGCGTAACTCTTGAGGAGGTTTAGTGGATCGACTTGTCCCATCTAGGGAGAGTTCAGAGATTCCCCTCCGACCCATTTGAGAGGAAGGCAAGGCACATATTTTTCTCGGTTCCTTGTCAAATTTCGACAGAGAAGTCATATGGGGCACATTTTCCAGAGTTGGGAGTGCCACACTTTTGGCGGACACATTCAGGGTTCCCGAGTGATCATCAAATCAGATCCAGGGAAACCCTTCTGACCGATTTCCCAGTAGGCCAAGGTAGTCATTTTGAGATACATCTCAATCGATTTTGATGGTGGAATCACTAGGGCACATTTTTCCAGTGAGAGAGGGGCGCATTCCCCTAGGGGGATCTATCCGGGGTCCAGACACACTAGCAGAGGGGCTGGCCAGTCATCAGAACTGAGAGTTAGAGTAGGGCATACCATTTGGGACAATTTCCAATCTATTCTAAGAAGTTTAGCCACCAGGGAGAACTTTCCGAACTTTCAACAGTTACCGTGCGAGCTGCCACAGTTCTAGCTCATCCATTGACCCCACAATACTCATATATTATCAGGTATTATCTTTTAGTTTGCTTATTGTATTCTGGCTAAGATTCTTTTGTCATTTGATCTAGCCGAGTGCTTCATTTTATTCATCCACATTTGACATTTGTACTCCGCAGAGATATCATAATATAAACTTTGCAGTCTTTGTCGCATTTGTTATTTGTATGATCATTTATATGCTGTAAACCATTGATCCTACACACACATTAGCAACATTTCCTAGACTAGCCAATTCAGGAACATTACAATAGACGTATCCCAGTTTATAGTCCATGTTGCCTAAGCCACATTTTGTGTCTTGTCTCTATTCAGTGGAAGTCAACCTGTGTCAACCATTCTACATAAACCTTGTCATTCTAGGTCGGCCTTCCCGTGTCAGTGAACTATTTCTCAGTTTCACAAGTATCTTTGTATCCCACTTGTGCTAGTATATAGAAGTTCCCCATTGACTTCTTGTTAGAGGGTCTGCTCTTATCGACTACGACTCATTGTTATGAGAGTATGACCTAGAGTTTCACCCTAGGCCTATTTCCATTATTGATAGGTGACCTTGCGCTCAACAGATGAAAAACCATCTTTGGTATCTGACTGAGCAGTTTCCCTTGTGTTTAATGTCAACAACCATCATCACACATAAGGATTCGTGCAGTACCTTGGTTTCCATTTGAACCCATTGGTGGATTCCTCATCTTTGACAATAGCCTCCATTATTGGCTACTGTTCAAAGAGTCTCTGCCATGTGCTATTCCATCTGGTGCATGCTGGAGTCGTACCTCTGTGTGGTCCTTAAAATCTCTTGCGTTCGAGTCCTTCCAAATCTTTGAACTTCTACTATCCCTTGTGCTGGATGATGGAGGATCCCTTAATGCTTTCCTTCCAATGGATCTCTTCCTATCAACTTCAACACATCTTGTTGTGGGACATGGATCTAGAGTTTTTATTATTACCTTGGGGCTTGTGGTCATCAGTGGAAGGTTCCCTCGCTATTGACAGTGGGAATACATCAATGTCCCCTTATTGGTAGATTCTCTCAGGTGTTTGACATCGTCTCATTTATTCACACTTGTTAGATTGTACCAGGTACCTT
>ML817669.1:137740-175219 GCA_009831015.1 Picea engelmannii | reverse complement strand
TAAATCGGTAGGTGCAGACACTAACTGATCTCCCTAGATCCACCTATATCTAGAACAAAACACACCAGAACATGACGCTTTCCTTAAGTTTTAAATATTGAATTTACTAACTAAAGAGGGATAGGTGACATACCGTTTAAACGCCGCTTCCTCTCGCCATCACCATCCTAGCTCCATTCCAACACTCATACAATGATGATTCGGCAAAAGAACGCAACCAACCAAAGTGATAGTAATAACATAAACTCAATATAAACCTATGTATGTGATCAAGGAATCATACAATAAAACACAACAAGCTTTATAGGAAAGAATCATATTAAATGTGAAAGAGAGATTACAACCATGGTCTTGATGTCGTAAGGTCCCTTCCAAATGTCCTTCGTTCCCCACACACTCCCATTCTAAGAATCATGAGAGCATAGATATGATAATATTCAAAATCTATCTTGACAAAGTGGCTCATCTAGCCAAGCTAACAATCTCCAAAGCTCAATCCAATCCAAGCTAATCCCAAAAGCTAGCCTTCTCCATGAGAGATCCTCTCCTTTTATATGTTGAAGAGGATAAGGTGAGGAGGTTAGGATGATCCCACTAAATCATGAAAGCGAGTAAGATCCAAACCATTCGGATGCCACCTCACCATGGATGTTTCTACTTCTAGAAGCATTGAGAAGATGCTCGTTTTTCCCAAGTATGAGCATTTTCGCACCCTGCCTATATAGAAACCTGCGAACACTTCACGACCTAGCTATGGTGCAATCTGTGAAAATCAGGCATGTTCGCACCCTACCTATATAGCAACTTGAAAACATCCTCTTTAATAGGGTTTTTACAAAGGAGAATGCAACTTCTTTTCTCAAGAAAAGTTCTTCTCCCTTCTTTCTTTAGGAACTTAGGCCACTAACCCCTCTGAAGGCAACATATAGGTTTACATCATTAACGGTCATAGGGATGACGAAAATAATGTGTAACAGGTGAGTGCAACAAAATTATCTTTCCTACTATCTCATGATATCATAGTAGAGCCCAAACTGAAACATATACCCAAATTACTCTTTCTCTCATCTGCACTCCCTGCCCAATCTGAATTAGTAAATCCATGCAGTTGTACGTCACTATTTGAGGCATATCTCAAACCATAATTTAGCATCCCATGAATATATCTCAAAATGTGATTTGCAAATATCCAATGACAATGATCATGTATAGGTTCCACCTGGAACTGGCTCAACGTGTTCACAACAAAACGAATGTTCGGTCGAGTATTAACCAAATACATCAATTATCCAATCAACTGTCATTACATGGATGAGTCTACTGGATCAGAATAAGAGTCTCTCAACTTCCTCAGATCTGTCACCATGGCAATTGCCATGGATTTGAAATCCATCATCCCAAACATCTGAAGGATATTTACAACATACTTTCCTTGCCCTAGGAAGATTTCACCATGCTTCTACCATACTTCTAGTCCCAAGTAATAATGCACAAGACCAAGATCCTTAATATAGAATTCAGAGGATAAATCCCTCTTACACTGAATAATGAGAGGCTTTGCACCTGTTAGAAACAAATCATCAACATATAGTAGTAGGATCATAGGTGCATCATTCACAACCTTGTAATAAAGGTTTGGATCAATGTAGCTCTTGAAAAATCCAAGTCTCGTCAAGTAACTATCAATTCGTGCATACCAAGATCTTAGAGCTTACTTCAGTCCATACAAGGCCTTCTTTAATTTGCATACATGGGTTTCTCTCGGGTGTACCTCAAAACCTTGAGGTTTCTCTATGTATACTTCTTCCTCAATTAATCCATTGAGAAAAGCAATCTTTACATCCATCTGATGTAAACTCCAACCCATGGATGTTGCAAAAGATACGATGGATCTATAGAGGTGTATTTTGCAACTAGAGAAAATGTTTCATCATAGTCTTCTCCCTCCTGCTGGGAGAACCCTCTAGCCACGAATCTTGTCTTGTATTTATCGATACTCCCATATATTGCATGCTTTATCTTGTAAACCCATTTTGAAGTTACTACAAACTTTCCTTCAGGTATAGGAATAATTTCCCATACATCATTTTTCATGATGGATTGATATTATTCCATTATAGCTTCCTTCCATTCTTTCTTCTTAACTGCTTCTTCAAAGGTGGAAAGTTATGCATTGACAAGACTTTTCATGAGTACCACATAACTAGAGAATCTTTTTGGCCTCTTGCTCTCCCTGAAGGTGCCACTGAGAGATTTATGTCTTTCTGCTTCTTATAAGGTGGATTCTAGCCATGCTGGTCATTTTTTGTTCTTGGGTACAACGAATGGTTCTACAGGTTCAAGTGATTGGTCTGGTTCTTCACTGGGGTGTTCTAGAGAACATGTACTTTCTTCCTTGGGATATTCATGTTCTTCTTCATAATTGAAGTCCATGGAATCTTCTGTAGATTTCTTAAAGGAAATACTCTCATCAAAAGTTATGCCCCTACTGATTTCAACCTTTTGTTGACATGGGGCATAGATTCTATAAGCTTTTGATGTCTCACTATATCCTACAAATATTCCCTTCTTTCTTGAAGGTTCCAACTTCTTCCTTTTTTCCTTGGGGACATGGATATATACAGGACAACCAAAGATCCTTAAGTGTTCCACACTTGGCTTCTTTCTAGAGAAGTCTTATTATGGAGTCATGTTCTTCAATATATGATGAGGACTTCTATTCTGAATATATACGGCTATCATAACTGCTTCTTCCCATAGAAACATGGATAGATTCTGGTCATTCATCATTTCCTTAATAGATTCTTCAATAGATTGGTTCTTTCTTTCTGCCACACCATTTCATTGAGGATTACGTGGGACAATTATCTCCCTCCTAATCCTTGCTACTTTGCAAAAGGAAATGAGCTCATTGGAGGTGTATTATCCTTCATTCTCAGATCTTAACGTCTTGATCTTCTTATTTTTCAAGTTTTCCACTTCGCCTTTGAATTATTGGAACTTTCCAAATACTTCATCTTTCATCTTTATCAGGTAGATCCAAGTATTTCTTGAGAAGTCATCTATGAATGTCACATAGTAAAGAAATCCTCCTAGAGACTTCATTGGCATAGGACCACATACATCTGAGTGTCTCATATCCAAGATCTCCTTGGATCTATTCTCATTGCTTGGGAATGGCTTCTTAATATTCTTCCCAAGTGCACATCCTCTACAAACACCTTCATGTACTGATTGTAGTTTTGGTATGCCTACAACCATCTATTTTAGAGATGGAAATTCTTGATAATGAAGGTGACCATACCTTCTATGCCATAAATCAAAAGGATTAAGTTCGTCATATACAAGAGCTTGAGAATTCTGACCTAGGAGTTTATACAATATTCCTTCATGAATCCCAATGACTCTAGCATCTTCTATTTTTGAATCTTTAGGCCATACCAGAACTTTTCTATCAACAAAGGCTATTCTATCTCCTTTATCTTCCAAGAAAGAAGCATATACTAAATTATTTTTCAAACCAGGAACATATTAAACATTGTTAAGATGAACATTGTTACTTGATTCCATTTTGATAAAATCTTTTCCAATTCCCTTGATTGCATAAGAGTTATTGTCTCCAAGTTCCACTTTATGATATGTTTCCTTTTCCTTCATTCTTGAGATATTTTCATGATCACCTGTCATATTTCTTGAAGATCCACTATCCATCAACCACATGTCATCTTTAATAGATCCTATAAGAGGTGAGTAGTAGAAGATATCGATTTCTTCATGCTTGACTTTCTTTGAAGATTCTTCATCATTGGAAGCTAATGCATGGTGTCTTTCCTTTCTCTTATTTTCTAGTTTAGGACAATGATTTTTGTAGTGGCCATATTCATGGCATCCAAAACATTATACCTTTGACATATCTTTCTTATGATTGAATTTCTTTCTTGAACCAAATCTTTTCTTACCTCCATGTCTCTTGAACTTTGTTGTGAAGGCTTGAGCATCTTATTCCTTTTGAGATATTCCCTTTAAGTTGATCCTTGTCTTCCATGCTCCAAAATTTTAAGCTCCTTCTATCTTGTTCTTTGACTTCATGGAGTAAGTCATGAATTCCTTTGACTTTGAATTTGACCAGTCAAACTTTGACTTTGACCCAAAAATTCAACTTGACGTTTTTTCTAGATGAAGGTACCAAGAGGTGCGCTAGGCTAAGGCACACTAGAATGTCCAAGAATTGTGCCAAACGTCTCACTTGAAGTGCCCAAAGGGTTAGGTTAGGGTTTGTTGTAGCTACAAAATCAGAAACCCTAGTTTCCGCTGCAACTAGTGCCACAACGAGCTTGCCAAGGAACTGTCAATATACCTTCCAATGACTAGACTGTCTAAAGGTAGTGTGGGCCCATAACTTGTTAAAATATTCTATGTGCTCGTTTATCCATATACAATATCACAATATTCCCAACCATAGGTGCACAACCACCCCTGAGCACCATAACCTTTGACAGATAAAATGATTTTGGAAGAAACACTAGAACCAATATAATGCACCTTTCTCCAAAGATAACACACCAAGCAAAAAGTCCCAAACCATAGACCACAAACCAGTCGCCACTGCAGTAGTTGCAACTCTCCTCCAGACTTGTGCACTACTTGTCTTGTATGATATCGTGAGTGTGTGTGTCTCCAAATGAGCTCAAGTGCCCTTTATTTATAGTGCTCCTTGTCAGTTATCTAGGCCGACTTCTCTTTCTGGAGGGTAAAAATTTAATATTATTTATTCTATTGAGTCGACTAGTCTTCTAGGGTTCCCACACATCAGTTTAGGGTTCCTCTAGCTTTCAAAATATTCTATTCTAGTTAGAGGTTACACATGGAGGTTGATACCTCCCGCAACTACCATAATATCAACAGTCATATTGCATGCTTGAAAATGTTTGAGGGTGTAATGTATTGCACCACAAAAATTTGTGTTGCAATATATGACACCATGCAAACATTTCCAATCTTGCGACAAGCCATGATCCTGTGCACCTTCGTGTCTTTCGATGTATTGTACAAAAATAATTTTCATGTGATACATGTTGTATCACATAAAAAATATTTTCATGTGATACGAATCGTATCACACATAAATTATTTTCATGTGATACGACTCGTATCATACAAAAAATATTTTCATACAATACACCTAAATCCACCAAGTTTTCTCCTTCAAACTTTTCTAAGTTTTATTAAGTATTTTCCATGGGGTAAATCACTTATATAAAGGTTACACGAGAGTGGTAGTACTTTCCAAACATAACAAATTCAATTTCTTATTGAGGGAAAATAGATACATGCTCAAAAAAGTATATAATTAAGTATGATATTCTTTCTTCAAGACACACAAACTTATCAATATACAAACTTCCCTTACTAACTTTCAAACAAACTAGATTGGTAAGATAAACAATTAGAAAGCTCTTAAATTAGTCTCATAATTCCAAAGTATCCATGGCAAGACTTATAGGTAAGCTTATAGCTACTTAGAATGCCCTCCTAACAAGAAATATGTCTAGGTTTCTTATCATAAGGTCATTCTTCAATTTATGGAATTCATCCTACTACCATCCATTACTCATACATAGATAAGAAAGATACATGCATGTCATAGTAACAAAACCTTATAGGAGTTCAACTGTTGTCATACCATTCAAGAATTAATTGTATCAACACTAATAATTGTAGTATTCCGAGTTTAGGTTATTTATGTGTTGTAACTTGAATTATTAATTAATAGTATTAGATCATTATATTATTTTCCATCTATCTTGATTCTTTCATAATGGAAAAAACTAGAGGCATCAACTTGCAAGGTCATTTTAATGGTAGGTCCCAGTTTGAAAAATTAGGGTTTGAAACCTTTTAGATCCATTTTGACGCATCAAACATAAGTTTTGGGGGTCAAATATTTCCCATATTTAACTTGGATATCTTAATTTTATTCTACACATCAATACCTTTCCAACATTGAAAAAATCACGTCAATTCGAGCTCATATGCAAAAGTTAAGCCTCACGCAAGTTGATATACCGTGTTGACCACCATAGTACGAGTGGATGCCACCTCAACCCCCATTACTCATGCATATGGGGCTAGCCACATATGGAATTTCAAGAAGATTCTAGAAGGTCCAAAAACTTATCACAATTGAGGGTTGAGGAAGTCAAAACCTTACCCCTAGATGGCTATTGGGCAATGTTAAATACCTGGATGCTAGGAGGAGAAGGGGTTCCATTCTTTAGCATTGTATTTGTTCCATAGTTGAGTAGAGCACATAGGAGTGGTATTTTGAGAGCATAATAGAGGAGGAGGGATTTTGTAGCAACTACACATGCCACAATGTCAAATACAACTCCACCGAGATTGCATGTTTCTTTGTACTTACATTTGAAGAAAAGAGAGCAGAGCGACCTCACCTTCTAGCTAGGTTTTCTACCATATTGGGTTTCCTAGGTTATATCTTGTGTTTATTTTTGGATGGTATGTGAGTATTTATTTATTTTCTCTATATTTCTCATTTTATCTATTTCATACATTTTAAGAAGAAAACCAGTAATTAAAGAATATGAGATCTAAAAGAAATTAACCTCCACAATAAAGATTTTAGTATTTTATTAGATCTATTGTGACGAATTGTCCAGTGGAATATCCAAAACAATTTATAGATCATATTGGTATTAGAGCAAGTTTTATTGGGGTATTTTTGGAAAGTTGCAGGGATTGAGGAATCTGTTTAAGAAGAAAGTTGTAGAATCCTATCCATGGTCGACGAATCCATTCATAAAAAACCCTCAATATCTAGCAGAGGAGATATTTGTGAGGATAGAAGAGAAAGTCACCGACATATCTTGTAATATGTCCCTCCTCATGACAACTCTAACAAACAAGATTAGACCATTTGAATAAGTTGGAGGCTCAAACTCAGAGATCAGATCATATGGGAAACTAAGGGATAACAAAGACCTAGAAAATGAGTTGCAGAAAGAACCTGAGAAAAAGTAATTGAGTTCCAATACCATAAACCCTTCATTGTATTCATTCAAGATGGAATAAAAAGTGGATGCAAATCCATACCAAGGTGATATCGATGCATTAAAATTGATTCATTGGTTGCAACAACTAGAAGTTTATTTCAAAGTTTACCATATAAATGAAGAACAAAAGATATCATTTATCAAACTGAAGTTAGAGGGCCATGCTTTAACCTGGTGGAAAGTCACATGGAAACAATTAGGCTAGAGGGTGATCCACTATAACTAGGTGGGAGGAATTCAAAACCCTCTTCAAGTCCCAATTATACCCTATTGGGTATGTAGAGGACCAATGGATCTGGTGGCACTACTTCAGGTAGAAGCAAGGGTAGAATGTACAAAAGTACACCATCAAGTTTACAAAGTTGGTCATCATGTTGGGTATCTCTCCCAAGAGCCTATATGTACTCCTCAAGTATCTGGGGGTCCTACATAGCCATCTATGAAAGCACGTTATGATTTTCAAGCCAAGGATAGTGTATGAGGCATGTGTACATGCACAATATCTAGAAAACATAGGCCACAAGAAAGGGAAGAAAAGTGGTTCCAAGCAAAAAGAGCACCAAGAAGCTTCCTGCAAGGAAGGGAATAAGAAGTGGAAAGGGGGAAACGATAAGAATATGACATCCATTGCACATCAGTGCAAGGATCCTAACAACCATTGTAACCATTTCAATATTGATGGGCACATTGAGTAAAAGTGTTGGAAACTACATCTAGAGTTGAATCCGAAGAACCGCAAGAAGGATGCAAAGAAAATGAATCTTCTAGCCATGGATTTGAGTAATTAGGTAAAAAAACAACTCCGATGTAGATAAGATGATTTCCTGCACATCAGTGTAGAAGGAGGTGAATCTGAGTATCCTTCATCATCAAGAAGAGAAGGAAATGACCAAACTCTTCCACATCAAGATGCAGGTCAAGAAGACCAAGATAGATGCTCAGTTCGACTCTGTTTCACAAGATATTCTTATACCAGTGGATCTAGTCAACAAACTTGCATTGGAGGTTCACGATCATCCTAACCCATATCCGTTGGGATTGATAAACACAGATGAAAATATCAAGGTAATGAAATAGTGTAAGATTAAATTTGTTATAAGTGTTGATTTTATTGATGAAGTGGAATTAGAGGTAGTACCCTTTGATGTATGTGTAGTAGTGTTTGGAAGCCCCTACATGTATATGAGGGATACAATCTTCATGCAAAGAGCTAACTAGTACTGACTAGTCAAGGATGAAAAATCCTACATTATCAATGTGCATAAACGAAAGTCTCACTGGTAAGTGCCAACCAAGCCAATAAGTTGATTAGTTCCAGTAAGAAATATGTTTTACTTTTCTTAAGATAAAATGAAACATAGGATGAGAAGATAAGAGTAAAGGCATCCTTGGAGGGGTGTACTAAAGAGAAAAAATCATCAGTTGGAGGTGTTTCTATAGGTATAAAGAGGAGTGTTCCAAGAGCCTAAAAGACTACCACCCAAGAGGGAAGTGGAGCATGAAATACAACTATTTCTAGACTCTTCATTGTCGAATATTGACTTGCACAAACAATCTATTTTGGAAGCAGATTAAGTGAAGAAGCAGTTGCAGTAGTTTTTGGAGCAAGGTGTGATTCAACCAAGCAACTCACCTTGTGGGTCACTTATCACAATTGTACCAACTAAGGATGAGACTTGGAAAATTTGTATCGACTATAGAGCATTAAACAATATTACACTCAAAAATTGGTACCCTCTACCCAGGAATGATGATATGTTAGATCAATTGCAACAAACAAATATTTCACCAAGTTAGATCTCAAATCAGGATACCACTAGGTACATATCAAGGAAGAAGACACTTGGAAGATTGCCTTCAAGACAAGGCAAGGTTTGTATGAATGGTTTGTCATGCCATTTGGTTTATGTAATGCACCAACTACATTTATGATATCGATAAATGATGTATTAGGCCCATATATATAGATTCATTTTTTATAGTCTATTTGGATGATATATTGGTTTATACTGCTACCTGGGAGGATCACATCTCACATCTCATGCAGGTGTTAGAGACACTGAAGAAGCACCAATTGTTGGCTAACCTCAAGAAATATGTGTTTTCTTAATAGTCTTTGGTGTATTTGGGGTATGTGATTGGTGGAGGAGAGCTCAAGATAGATCCTACAAAGATGGAGACCATCATGAAATGACTAGTTACTACAAATGTCACTGAAGTTAGGATTTTTGTTGGGGTAGCACATTACTTGTAGAAGTTCATAGCCTCATTTTTAGTAGTAGTTGCACCACTCCACACCATAAAAATGAGTGGTAAGAGTTTCTAGTGGGGGAAGAATCAACGAAAGGCTTTCAATGAGTTGAAATGAAGATTCAATCAAGCACTAGTTCTCGCATTTCCAATCTTGAAAAAACATTTTGAAGTGGAGATAGATGCAAGTGGGTATTCCATGACAACAATTATGATGCAAGGAGGAAGTCATGTATGCTATCACTTTGAAATATTTCATCAAAAAATTCTCAACTACCCTACCTATCACAAGGAATTCTATGCCCTGGTTCAAGCTATCAATAAGTGGAAGAACTATCTAAAGGGAAAGGAGACCATCATCCACACATATCACGAACCACTACAGTATTTGCTGACCTAGAGTAAGCTACAACAAACCAAAAATTACAAGTGGATGGGACTTTTAGAACAATCTCATCTAGTCATCAAGTATAAGAAGGGCAACACAAACAGGTTCCCAGACATGCTTTTAAGGCCACCCACATCCAATATTGAAACTTTGGGAATTATGATGCACATGGAGCCTTTTACCCATGATGCATACAGAGACACGTTCAACATATACAAGGCCAAATTCATATAGAATAAGGTGACGAAAAGGATGAATATTATTTACAGAATGGGTTACTCTATAAGCATGACATGCATTGTTTCCATAAAGGTGAACACCTACAACTTATCAAAGAGGCTCACACCTTCAAGGTTACATGACATTTTGGTGTTGGGAAGACAATTGTCAGCCTACCGAGGTATGTGTACTAGCTTGGAATGCAAGAAGATGTAGCATGGTATATTAGAGGATGTATAGTTCATTGTACCAACACACACAGTAACAAGAAGTAAGGTCCATACCATCCCTTACCTGCACCCACTCGACCTTGAGCAAGCATTTCCATAAATTTTGTGGGAGGTTTACCAACAACTAGGGAGGGACATGTGTTAATATTTTTGGTGTAACTATGTAAGATATTTTTGTATAGTTTTTTTAGTCAAACCTTTAAAAGGTTATTATAATTATATTGTACAATCTGACTCAACAAAAAATATTATATTATTGGTATTTTACTTATAATTGTAAAAAATCCCCATTGTGGCTAGTTGGCCCTGTTTTATGGGTTACTTAGGTCAAGAGTCATGTCTCTTCAAGAGACAATGTTTTGTATAAATAGAGGATAGGTTCCTCTCATTTGGTCACACTCACACACTTCTCATGTGCATCTTGGAGAGCATAAGAAGGTCTAGCACAAAAGTCTTGGAGACTGGTTATTTTGGTGTTTTGGTCTTGGTCTTTCTTGGAGAGATATAGCGCATCATTGTACTAGTTGAAGGAATATATATTGAGGATTTTGGTTGCTGGGTTTTCTCCCCCATGAGGGTTTCCCAAGATAATCTTTGTGTTATATTGTATCTATGATTTTCTATATTTCAATGATCCTACTACAATTGTTATTGGATTAAGTAATTGTAATTGTGTAACTAGAAAATTTAAAATTCCAACATGGTATCAGAGAAAGCTTGAATAGAAGCTAGTTGCCACTAGCAAATTTGGGCCATTTTGCGACGGCTATTTCGACGCTCTTGCGACGTTATGTCGTGGCTATTGAGAAATATCTTGGGTCTCCCAAACGTCAGTTCACGTGACGTGGCACATGAGATGAACCTTAATTTTGCAAGAGAGATGCTAGTAGGGAGTTGTCACAATTGTGACAAAGAAGAAATACTATTGCTACAACGACTAAGTAGGGAAATTGTCAAAAGCACGACAAAGTACAGAAATCGTCGCAAGGGTGACTAGCGATGAAAATCGTCGCAAATGAGACAATGTAAAGATATCATCGCAAGAGCGACAATAAAGGGAGATCATCGCACATCCGACAATAGGTAGATTGTCACAAGATCGACAAATGTAACAAAGTTTGTGAAGAATCAACTTTCGAAGGGGTCGTCGCAAGAGCGCCGAACACAAGGTATATTGCGATGAAATTGCTATACAATTTTCTTGCTTTGTATAGCAGGTTTGTCACAAGATTTTTATGGGGTCGTTGCAATTGAGATGACAACAATTTATTTAAAAAAAAATTAAAATTTGATTTTTGAGCAAAAAAAATAAATTTGATTTTTGAGCCAATTATACAAGGTGCTATGATTGCACACTTAAGAGGTCATCCAAGTGAAGTTGTTGCATTGATAGAGTGTTGGTAAGCATGTGCAACATAAAAAAATTGTTTCCATGATAGGAACCAATTGGTCCTAGTAGAAGGAGGTCATTCACACATCCTCTTGTGGAATTGCTACATGACAACATAGCTAGGAACTAGAGATAAATCCATAGCAAGAACTAGAGCTAGTAACAAAATCCAAGATTCATATTTAGATCCATGATCAAGAGAAACAAAAAGATGACACAGTGTTCTAGATTGGTCCTCTAATATTTTGGAGAACAAAAACACTCTCAATGGGTTGGTTCTAGAGTAAACATTATGTCATTGTGTGACATCTCATTTATGTTAAATTAATGGAATATAAGTTGGATTGGAGTTTAATTAAAAGAACAACCAGTGTCCTATACAAAAGTTACTGAGGATGAGATATTAACATGCTATGTCTCATATGCAATATGTATAAATGATGGAGGAACTAGTGAGGGCAATGGATCCACTTGCTAAGATCCCTTTGACATATTAGTAGTATGTGGTTTTAGTGTGGGATGCAGGAGGAAACAATTTTACCCTTGTGGATCCCTTTGGAATATTAATATATGATCCCTTTGACATATTAGTAGTATGTGGTTTGAGAAAATTTGGTGGTAGTGAGAACTCTTGAGTATAATCGAGCTTGACTTGATTGTTATGTGGGACTTCATATTTCAAAGTGCAATTTTGGGAGCTGACGATTGGCATTGTTACCAGAGTCGAAAAAGTTTGATTCCCTAGATTCAATAGATCTGGTATAGCATGGTGTTGGGAAGTCATATTTCTTTGAATCATTAGTTTACAGTTGCTTGTATTGAGGGTGAGAGAAATAAATGATATGCAAGGAATTTCAAGGTCTCACATGGTAACTCCAATTATGGAGCACATCCCTTTGATTGTTATGGATAAATTTTCTCTAGTCCAGGAGAATCAAGATCTTAACTACTAAAGTTTTGTGCAACACAAGAGATATATTGATGGGGGTGGTGAGCATAATCTTTAAGGATTGAAATAATAGAATTGGATAGAACCCTAAGAAGGAGAGTCTTTGTCAAATCATTGTCAATGGAGAGTTATATGAAGATCCTCTATATGACATTTACTACCATGATTATGAAGAAAAACATCATAATTTGATATTTTTCTTGGAGATGACTTTTAACATTGTGTTATGGGTATGGGAGGTCATCTTAAACACATCTAATGCATATCGTGGGGCTTCACAAACATAATAATTGTTGTGATAGTGGGTTCCTTTCCTAATATTTCCATTGAAGGTTTAGTTACAAGTTTTGCACTATATTCATGGTGATTTTTGTTGCTACTCGGTTCTCCTCTTTTTGTATGGAAATGCCTAGAATTTCCAAGTGGAGGCACGACGTTAGTTGGATAAGATGATGACATCTCATGCTCTCTTTTATTATCCACAAAATTTGCATTATTTTCTTACTTATTGTAGCTTAGGTGACATGCTATCACAACTCTCTCATTGTAGTTTATTTTTTTGACCTCATCAATGGTGTTGGGTTCCCTTTATCTTGGTATTGGTTCGTAGGCCTAACATGTTGGCCCAACACCTTTACATTAATCTCTAAGCATGATACTAGGGTTTTAGGTTGATTCTTGTGATTTTTTTGTTTTGTTTTGAGGGTGTATTTATCCCACACACCTTATTGAATATATGTGGGGGATAAATTAGGTCTTTCCTCATAGACACATTGCTCCCTTGCACATCAATGAAGTTTTTTTAAAGGGACAAATTAGTTGACATATGGTCAAAACTCTCTCATTGTCATTTATTTTGTTTTCTTCATCGATGGTGTTGGGTTCCCTCTATTTTAGTAGTGGTTTGTAAGATGTGTGGAAAAACCTTGGGAATTTACAGTAATGAATGGGATACTAATGATCCCAATATTGAAATATAAAATGGAGAATGTGAACATGTTCATGGCATGTTTCAAGATAAAAATGGTATGACGTGTGATGCTATAGAACATCATTATAGCATTGATCTCTCTTTATCTTCAACTATAGTACAAAATTAAGGATATATTGCATCTAACACTAACCATGGGTTCAATGATAATCAAATTATTGGTGCTAAATCAAAGTGAAAACAAATTATCCTTCATCTATGCTTAATGAGGTTATGTGAATCAAGTATGATATTGAAGAACATGAGTGGCAAGTAATCGGGGCCATAACATTGGTTTCTCTCACCAATGACAAAATTATGAAATTTGTCCTTGAGGAACCAACAAAGGAGGTTGAAATAATAGGTTTACATAGGAAACTATAAGAAAAATATGATGATGACCTAAATAAAAATGCAACACTAGGTTTTGAGAAAATAAAATTATAATATTAAAGAAGGAGCCCTTAAAGATTTTGGTCCTTTGTATTTCACTAGAATTCCAAGGTACCCAAATTCATGTCTATCTATATGTATATGTATATGGATGAACCTCAACCTAATATTTCGAGGTCAAATTGTTACATCTATATTTGAACATGTGAAACAAAAGACATGAAGAAACAATCCTTAATGTTGTTGAAGAAACAAAAGAAATTTCAAGGAACTAAAAACATTAAATTCTTGCAAAATTGTGCCCTCTAATCGACAAAATGAAGATTGGAATTTATGTCAACATTATAACAATGAGTGTTTATATCATGAACCTCTATATGGATTATAAAATGTAAAGACATAATGAAAAGAAGGGTAATGCTATGGAAAAATATTATAAAATGTTTGACATCGCCATTTCCAACCCCTCATGTTTAATCCTTAATGTTGTAGAAGAAACAAAAGAAATTTCATGGAACTAAAAACATTAAATTGTTTCCAAAAATGCGCCCTCTAATCAACAAAGTGAAGATTTTCTATTCAATTAGGCAATTAAAGTGCCCAACATTTTGGCACCATTGTCGAGAAAGATAATTATAGATTTTGGTAAGCACATTAGTTTTCTTTCTTAGGAATGAATAGTTTGCATGTATCACGAAACGCTAGAATGAATCCCCCAAAATACTAACCTTACAGGTACTAGAGGACGTAGAGGAAGAAATCCTAACAAATTGGGGAGACAAACCATTGTTGATGAGATTATAGCCAGAGCAAATTTTTATTCAGGATCTATTTTTTGCCCTGCAAATCCTCCAAGAAGACGTGATCCGCAGTCAGCAGAAATACCCCTTCTTGAAACATCATTCTCATCAAGGGCTGAAGCTGAATTTGAAGTCGAAGTTGAAGATTTGTCACCAACAAATCAACAAGCAACACTGGAGAACATTGAATATCAAAGAAGTATAGCCTGGAACAGGGAAAATCTAGAAGAAGTTGTTTATCAAATCAACGGTCGGATAGTCACTAAAGAAAAGTGGGACGCTGTTTGGAGAGAAAGAGAACATATGGAGAATCAAGGGGATAATGAAGAAGAGCTCCACCAAGAGAATCCACAGAACAACGAGGATCAGGTAAACAATGAAAATACTACCTCTACCCTAGTTTTTCCTATTTCTGATGTTCCCACACGAGGGATGGCTCCTATGAAAAACATACCTCTCTCAGCTCTCCCAAATTTTAATAGATTATCTACTGAAGATCCGGATGAGTTTCTGTTTGAATTTGACATTTTGTGTAGAATCTATGACTACACTACCACTGCACAAAAGATTAAACTGTTTCCAGCTACATTAAAGGGTAATGCATTAAGATGGTTCATGAGCCTTGGAGGAGAAAACATCTCAACATGCGTACAAATGAGGCAACTTTTCCTGAACAAATACCAAGACTATTGTCGAACAAGGGAATGAAGAGAGGAACTATTCAAGATGTCACAGAAGGAGGACGAGACCATTGAAGACTTTGTGGAGCGACTCCAATATAATCTACAAAGGTCTGGACATCTGGATGTGAGTAAGGACATTCTAAAAACCATTTTGCTAAAAGGAGTTAGAGAAGATTGTTTAGATATGCTGAATATGCTTGGCAAGGGAGATATATCTAAGGAATCCTATGAGTACATTGTAGATTTCTGCAAAAGATGTTCTCGAGGATCTACAAGGAATAAGTCAACTTCCAAGGATACCGATTTTTCAAGGGTATAGAAATCAACCAATGGAGGAGCAACAAGAGCAGAAATAGGTAATCTGTTAGAAAATTTCAAAACAGAGATGATTAACTCTTTTGCCTCACAAATGGATACTTTGCAGGTCAAACAGAAATAAGCAGAATCAGAGCAAGCATTGTGCATTTTTTGTCTGAATTGCAGAAAGAAACATCCACCAAGGGAGTGCCCATTGAACAGTGTCCAGGTATGCCTTATTTGTGAATTAGACCATGCCACTGACCAATGTCCCTCTCTACTAGGTGTAAAATCATCAATGAAGGCAACTAATGAGGAAGCAGAGGTTGTCTATCTAATAACACAAAGAAGACAATGACAACCAAGAGGTCAAGGCATGAACTCTCAATTCTCTCCTCCAACATTTAATTATTGGAACAATCAGCTACCATATGGCCAGACGAATGCCTCCCCTCCAAATCAAATGACACCCTCTTATCAGGATCCCAATGCATGGTCACCTATGCCCCAACAACAAAATCACTATGGGAAATGGAACCCATACGAGAGAGGCCCTAAAAAACAACTTAGTTATCAAAGCCATCACCAACCGAACCCCTATCAAAAACAGTTCCAACCCCCGTACCAACAACAACAACTTCAATTGCCTCCCAATGCCTCACCAAACAATCCTCCCTTATGACCTCAGATGCCTATACAACCTAACCCAAACCCAAATAATAAGGTCGTTCAGAACATAGACATACATAATGTGCCAGCCTTATCTATTACTCCTATGCCTTGTGATGAAATAAAATTAAGATCAGGGAGAATAGTTGAGCCAATAATTGAAGATGCTTCATCTTCAAAATCAGATAAGGAATCAGGGGAGAGACCATTTGTTGATACAGAAGAAATTGACCAACCTATTGTAGAATTAGCAAACCCACCATTCCCTGAAAGAATGAAAATTACCAAGCCTGTGGAATTACCATCTTTCAATCTCCTAGGAGAATTGCAAAATTTGCACGTTAATATTCAACTACTGCAAGAGATAAGGGATGTCCCTATTTATGCCAAGATTGTGAGGGACCTCTGTATCAGAAAACCTGGACGAAAACCTGAAGATCCCCTCACAGTGCATGTAGTGGGGGATTTGTTTGAGCTGATGTTAGGCAAAACTCCACCTATTAAATATGGCGACCCAGGAAACCCTACAGTAACTGTTAAAATTGGACAAACATCTATTCCACATGTACTAGTTGACTTAGGGGCAACAATTAACATCATTCCAATAGAAACTATGCAGTTGCTACAACTCAGAACACAAATCCGACCTACTCCTACTGTTCTAGAATTAGTTGATCGCTCTACCATCAGACCAGAAGGAGTAATCAATGATTTAGTCATTTCAGTGGACTCATGGGAGTATCCTACTAATTTTGTCGTTTTGCAACCCAAACCCCGTCAGGGAGTCCATCCTCTAATTCTGGGATGACCACGGTTAGCTACAGCTTATGCTTTCATTGGTTGCATATCTGGTTCAATGACCATCTCTGATGGTTATGACACAAAAAATATTACCCTATATCCTCATGCTACACCCAGTGCAGAACCTAAAAATTCTCTATGGATGGACACTGAGGATGGAAGTGCTCTGCCTGTGCTAACTATAGGAAAGGCCCTGAGTTTCAAAGATGAGACAGAGGATGAGTTAATCAACTGCTTTATTTTTGACCCCTCTACTTTTACATAGAACACACACCACCGATTGATCAGAGTCTTTGACCCTATTGCCCAGGAAGAAATGAACTCGGAAATGTTCTCAGAAACTACTGACAATCAAATTGATTCAACTGTAACAATAACCACTGTAACAACGAATGCTGTAACAGTAGATGACGAAATAGTAACAACTGAATTATTTCCTAGAGTCAGTTCTAAGAGCGTCGTTGTGGAAGTCGAACCTGGAAAAACCTTGAACATCAATCCTGATCTCTCCACTGCTGAAACTCAGTGATTGATGAAATTACTGACTGTACATAAAGAAGCATTTGCTTGGGATTACATGGATATGAAAGGAATTCCCTCTGAACTATACACCCACCATATATACATCAAAGAATAATGCTGACCTATTTTCCAACCGCAAAGGAGGATGAACCCAAACCTTAAAGAAATTGTTAAGGAATAACTTCAGAAACTTCTCAACACCGGATTCATCTATCCTATATCAGACAGCGAGTGGGTATCACTATTGGTTATCCTATATCAGTCCATGTCGAGACTGTTCCACAAGAACTAGTCCTGACAGACACAACTGTTACACAAGAACTAGCTACACAACATGCTGAGGATGTGCCACTTGCCCAATTGTTTTCCCAAATAGAGAGAAAGATCAAGAATACAGAAAATTCCAGAATTGCTGCACTAATTGTTGGCAAATATTGAACAAGCAGCGAATGCGTGTTGATAGTTGTTATCATTGATGGCAAGTTTGCAGACAGCGAATGGTTGTTGTCATTAATAGGTTTGTATCAAACAGATTGCAACAAGATCACGGTTCAATCGTAACCATTGAATCCAAAATGAATGTGGACCATAGTTTACAGTCCTTGTCGGAGAGAGGATCTGAGTTGTCAGATCGGAAGCAGATACCCATTAGCCATCGGATCTGCAGAAGCTGCGAGGGAGATAAGCCTCGGGAGAAAGAAGAGAAGTCCCGACAGGCATCAGGATAGCAACCATCAGGAAATCGGAGTTCTCGAGGTCCTGTGCATTGGGACAACAGCAGTCGTGAAATCCCGACAGGATTTGGACCGTCCATTTGTGTGGACGCATGGCAGCGATCGAGCGCCGCCGAGAGAAGATCGACAGGAGGCTTCATCGGAGAATCGGGGATCGGGACTTTTAAATGTCCAATTCAATTGACAACAAGAACCCTGAAATTGCGATATGCGATTTCACGATTTAATCACAGCTATTAAAGTAAGAATGAGATCTGGACCGTTGATTTTCTTCATCGGAGAATCAGGAATCGAAGTTTCACGAGTCCCGTGATCTATTACAACAGAAACCCCAAAATCGCGATGAAAGAAATCCTGACTGAACCTGAATTGCCAGATCAACATGTGATCTAGATCGTCGATCCAACTCATGAAAGCAAACCACGTCAGCTAGGGACACGTGGCACAACCAAGTAATGACAGGTGTCAGGCAAATTCAACACTTCAGGCACATGTAAGTCACGAATCAGAGTGTCACGTGGCGGTATTTAACACGTGTCAAACCACGTGTGACATCAGCAGCACATCGGGGATCGACATATCAGGGATTCCGTGGTTGTGAAAACTTTGCATTGCAAACCTGCGAACCCTGAAACCCCGACAAGAGGTATGGATGCGATCATGTGGTATGACGGTCATGTGGACCAGAGCGTAGCCAGACAGGGCTAGGCAAACAATAAGCGCATCAGGTTATCGGGAATCCTAAAGACATGCGCCTTTTGACAACGCAAGTGCCGAAACTCTGATAAGAGTAGCCACGAAAGGGGATAAGGTTGCGGTCATGAGGACTGGTCACATTGGTCAGGAGCTGAGCCAGGAGGGCCAGCGTATGAAGGGACACATCGGGGATCGGAGGATCAGGAATTCTGTAGGCATGTGCATGGTGACATCGAAAACGCCGAAACCCCGATGAGAGATTTTACCGAGGTCATGTGTTGACGGTCATATGGGCCAAGGCCTATAGCCAGCAGGGCTAGCGCGTGGAAAGGGGTGCATCGACATCGGGGATCGGGGCTTTGAAATGACAAAGTCACTTGACATAAAAAAACCCCGATTTCACGAAATGCGAAATCGTGAGTGAATCTGGACCTTCAGATCCAGAGATGATCAGGACCGTTGATCACAGCCTGTATCGGAGTTTTGGGGATCAGGATTTGTAAATGACAAAAACTTTGATCGCCAAGAGTGCCAAAATCGCGATGTGGGAAATCCTAATTGGATCTGAACCGTTGGATCAAGTAGTGATCGGAGGGTTACTGTTCTTCCACACACATGTAACTCATCAGTTACGATTCTGCTAAACAAAATGGATTCTTGAGTGCGAAACAATTACCATTTTAGTTGCTAAGACAGGTGTCCTTGGATTGCCTATTGGAAGGTGAAGTGGAACCGTCAAGGTTGTGTGTATAAAAGAAAATGAGAGAGACTGAATTTTGTTGGCTATTCTTGTGAGGAAAGGAATGAAATATTAAGGTATAATATAGAAGAGGATGCATGATAGGAAAGGAAGCAGATGTGCAGAGTGAAATGGAACACAGAGTAGAATAGCAGAGCAAGAGAAAACACAGAGCAGAATAGCAGAACAGATCAGACTTATAGAACAAAGAAAGGAAGGTAAGAATTGATTTATCTGGGAAATTGTTTGTGTATTCATTATTTTTATATTCAAGGGTGGTTGGGAGGTGCTTGGGAGGACTGTTGTCCTCAGAAGTTCAAGTGGGTGCTTGAACACAGGAAGTTGTAGCTTCCATCTGGTTGCAGCCAGAGAAACCAGGGTGGCAGGGTGGTGCTAGGGAGAACAAGTGTTCTCTGTTATACAGGTTGGAGCCTATGTAACTGGAAGTTGGTGCTTCCATACAATTGGTGCTGGAACATTCAGGAAGTTGGTGCTTCCATCCAGTTGGTGCTGGAATACTCAGGGAGTTGGTGCTTCCTTCTAGTGGGTGCTAGAGAAACCAGAGAGTTGGAGCTCTCAAACAAGTTGCAGCTTGTAAAACAGAGGTAGCAGCCTCACATTGAGTTGGTGCTCAATTGTAAATGATGTACAGAATTGAAGAAGACTGCCTATCATTTCGAAGAAGAAGAGGTTTTCTCCCTTTATGGGTTTCCTCGTGAAAATTTGTCTTTGTGTGTACTTTATGTGTGACTGATGGTCTTTACTTTTACTGTCAATATGTTGTATATTGTTGATGATCACTTGAAGGAAGATTAATAATGTTTTAAAAGGTATAAAATTGTTTAATCTCATAAACAACTGATTCACCCCCCCCTCTCAGTTGTCTTAGTATTTCCAACACTAATAAAAAAGAATGATAACCTCAAAGCAGAGTTAAATATCTTGAAACAAGAGGTGGAGGCTGCTCGATAGAAGAAACCAGAAGGGATAACCTTGGACATCCTAACACTGACAAAAGCTGTTATGGAAAGAAACAAAGAACTCATGTGATTTGAGTGCAAAAACATTTACTTTGAGGAAGGATATGAGGTATTCAAAGTTCAAGTCACTAAAGGACCAACAACTGTCTCAATCAAGACTGAACATGAACTTATTGCTACACAAAAGTTAGTAAAACAGAGGAGATCTCAATGTCATAAAACAACTGTTGGTATACCAGAAGCTTGCAAACAAGAACCTCTGTTTCCTTCATGAGTTGTTACTCGAGCAACTCAAATTGATTCTTTTCTCAAAGATAAAGAAACTCAGACAAATCATTGAAACAACAAATTTTCTTTTGGACACAACATTTTTCAATACCAACACTTAGCAATTTCTCTTAGCAATTTTGCACTGGAGGAGATAGTTATCTACTTCAGCTACAAAGTCATGTTTGAATGTGTTTTGCATGAGGATATGCAATGTCTTCAGTTGGGGGGCATGTTAGGACCCATAAATGTCCCTTTTTCACTACATCTTTTTCCCATTCAACCTTCTCATTCTTAAGCTAAATAACTATTATAATGAGTACTAAGACCCTTTTTCCCAAGGTATGAACTATTCATCTCGCTTTTATATTTTCATTTACTTAGCATGTTTGATTGGAAACGTTCACATATTTTACCCATGAAATGATTTAACTAATGATCAAAATGCTTAGAACAACCCACTTCGAGAAACTCGCTGCTGTTACAACTATGCGCCAATCTTGGAAGTTGTTACATGACTGCTGCAATGGATGCCACCAATCCTAGAAGTTGTTACATGACTACTGCAACAGAAGCCCATCAATCCTGGAAGCTGTTACAACATACACCACCAATACTGTTGTTATACGACTGCTGCAACACCTGCTGATGATATATGCTGGCTCACGATGTTGATCAAGGAGAGTTCTAGATTTTGTATTAATGATATCAAATGAACAGCTTGAGAATCGGGGATTCTCAAGACTGTTTTGATTATGTTCTACCGAATGACTCTGACTTTAAATAACAGAGCTTTGGTAATGAAGGGGAGTTTTTTTACTGGAGAAAGAAAAGTAATGCTTATTGTACACAGGCATTTTTGGCAATTGAATGAAAGAGTGGATTGAATTCCTTTAGCAGACTGTAACCTATTTCTTTGAGCATATTCAGTGAGAAGGAAAGGGCCCACCTTCCTCACCGATTCCCCTCCATTTTGAATTCTAGACTAGTTGTTTTAAATGAGAATGATTTAACTGTTAGACATTTCTAGAATACAACTATTGTTACAGTTTAGTTCCTTCTTGTTAGATGCACATAAACTTGTCTCATGAGAATTAGAAGTCGATTGTTGAACATTGCTGGAGAACTGCTTTCCCTTTTTCTGCATTAGGTTAAAATCTTGTTTCTGAGAAATAAAAGTGTGAGGTGCCTTCTTGCAATAAGTAGTTTTCCTTTCTGCAATTAGTATAGAACTTCTTCCTGCAAAAGTAAATTAGAAAGTTAGATTAGAGTAGGCAATCCAGGGTTCTTATACATTCATCAGTTTAGATTGTAATTATGATTTCAAATCTGTAGAACTCCAGCTGTATCAGCACAACTGTGTTAGTGATAATGTTTTTTTTTTTTTAAACTTCCCTACTACAATTAGATTAGAGATGCTTTCATAATCTAGCATAGACTGTGCACAATTATCTTGAAATAACAGACTTCCCTGGATTGACAATTTATATTGAACACTTCGATTTTCTATTCAATTAGGCAATTAAAGTGCCCAACACTGGGGAGCAGCATGATCTTTTGGTTGCGTTGCAATATCAACGCTCTGTTGTCCAATACTAATGGTTTTGTTGATAGTGTTGCTCCCCTGATTAAAACAAAGTAAGACATTAAATTATGGACGATATCAAATGATTATGTATTTTATAAGTAATGAAAGGTTAACGTGGACCAATTTTTATTTACCTTATCCCGCAAATTGGATCTTGGGGTCTGCCCCATGATTTTCCTACAATCAAACACGACTTTATAATTGTACTTGTAACCAAGTTGGAGGTCTTCCTCCATGTTTTCATTTTTGAAGTCATCACCCTGCTTTGCACAAGGGTATGGTTTTTTAATGTTTTCAATTGCAATTACCTGAAAGTTGTAAGGTGATACAAATAATATTCTTAAGATGTTTAGGTACTTACGATTCGTGACTGTAACCTCAAGTAGCCACCCTGGCCTAGCTTGTGTTGGCCATGTTTGGAAATCCTTGATTTGGTTGCCTTCGAAGTGTCAGACAACCTATCATCAAAATTTTCAAGTATGTTATATATAACCACACTTTTATTTAGATCTAAAGAAAAATAAAGCTGGTATTGAAATCAAAATATTGTAATTTACCTTGGTGTACCAGTTATTTGTTCTCCCGATTTTTCAAAATCTTCTCTTTTGCATCATCAATGATCGCCTTCCATCCCCTCTCTGGAATTGAGGGAGGATGCTCATACCTAGGATTTCCTGCCAAGCTTCGTCTATAAACATTCCGCATATATTTTAAATATTCGCTCCCTGCAGAGGTGACTGCTTTTTTATTGAACGTGTCTACTCCAAAGAGGCCTTCAAGATAATCCATAAGTTCCTTTTTGAGGTTGGAATTCTGGCAATTCCACCTCATGCGTAAGGTTGCCCCAAAAATCAACAAGTCCTTTCTCTCTAGGTGCTTATAAAAATGGTCATTTCCTACACACAAAAATATATGATCCTTAATTTAAAATTAATAACCTAGATGATTTGTGTATGATAAGGACAACATTAAACGATTAAAATATGAATTAAAACTACCTGGGAGTCTTGATTGTTTTAATGGAAGTCCATTATCATCGACCAAAAATGTGCACGGAAGGGTCCCCATTCTTGTCACACATCTAGCTCCAGGAAATGAAACCATGTCAACCACATCACCATGAGCCTCATCTCTGCCACCATCTTTAGACTCTGGCACCGAGGTGTGGATGTCTAGAGGTGCGTGTCATGGCTCCTATATAAATTAGGTGTGGAATATGGAGAAATAAATATTAGTCTAGCAGTTGTATGACCGCCTGCATTAGGACTCTGTAGCGTCTCTGTAGCGCCACTACTACCAACAACGGGCTGAACAGGCTCCAAAAATCTCTTTATAAAAAATAAAATATTTTTTCGTGAGATAATGTAAAACTTAAAGAACAAAGTTTCATAATTGAACATATGAGTACATTAAAAAAAACACTTTAAATTATGGTTATTACCTTATATGTGTTAAGTTGTGAGATAAGGAGATTGATCGTTGCTAGGACGTCGAGAGTTTGATCTAGACGATCTAAGAAGCTAGCAAGTTCCTTGTTCGCTTTAATGATCTTTTTTTTATTAAGACCATTGGATCAGGGGATGAATAAAACCCCTCCCCATTAGCGGAATCACGATCAACATGGCCTACAGGCTACATATATTTTCAACAAAAGCAATGTTATTTCAATAAAATTATATAAGCAAATAATAAAATTCACATAAAATGAAAGTTAAAATTGATAATCATTTACGTGTTCTGCGGCTGACCCTTTTCCACGATCATCTTGCCACATTATAATATAATTAGAACTCCCAAATATTTAAAAAATTGTTAACGATAACAAAAAAACATTGTTAAAGATAATATTTACAACAATGCTAAAGATAATAAAAAAATATAATGCAATAAGTAGAGGTTTCTTAAAGAGGTGTTGCATAAGAACATGCACACTATTAGTCAATGTTTTTATTCGATTCAAATGGTAATCCACTAATAACTCTTCTCCAAGAGCTATCTTTTTTATTGCGCATAGGACTACCCAATTCTCTTCACGTCCGTCATATATGCAATTCGGTTTTTTGTTTGTTGTCTTGGGTCTTGTGCTATTTATAAACCCTGTGATATTGCCAGAAGCTTTAGGCCTTCCACCAATATAGATAGTCACTCCCTTATTTTTATCCTTGTTTATTAGTTGTATATAATTTGAGGTGAGTGCATATCTACGCATACTTCGCATGTACCAGACCAGCCACATCCAATTGTTATAATTGTAACACGGTCCAACATAGTCCATCAATTCAGTTAATGTATTGTATTTTACAATTATTCCATCCATGGAAAATATCCCCAAGCCATGCAGGGAGGATGGTGCAATGCCATATGTCCTATTGTTGACAACGAAGTTAACATCTATAGGAGCTAGTTCCTTAGGTACCCATTGTTTCACCATATGCTTATACCTGAGTGGCACCTCTATGTATTCTATGCTCTCATCATCATAAGATCATGATCCTCCTTCGGCAAGAAAAAATTTCATGCGTCTACAAAATTTTATTCTGACTTTTTCACCTCTGGTCCTTGTTTGGTTATCATATCTACTAGATGCAGTTGCATTTCCCTCTATTTTTCCTAAGCCTTCCCCACTTGATGAAGAAATATCTGACAGGTACCTGTTTGGCTGTACCTTCAGTGGCATGTGCACGTGTTGTTAGTGAGTATTCCATCATCATCCTAGTTCCAATTTATGAACTTTTTTTTCTATATTCAAATTTCTAAATAAATTTTTTATATCTTTAGTTTTGGATGCACAATTAGACTAGGGTGCAATTACCAATATCAGTGGTCAACCACCTAATTTAATGTGATATCGCTCTTGATTTTGGACATATTAAGGACATATTAATGTGATAACACTAAGGACATGATAAGTTTATCATATGGATCTAAGAAAAAAATAGTAGTAAGGTTGTTATTTGTTGGATTTGTGAAAATTAGAATTATTATAAGAAATGTCCATTGAAGATGAGGGTCAATGCTATGGAGTAAGAAATCCAACCATCAGTTGATGTGTTGCAAATATTGGGTGCTTTAATTGGAAATATGTCTAAGGCAAGCCAAGAGTAGAAATATACAAATATTAGTTTTGTTCAATCCAAGTTGAAGAATAAGTTTGTTATGGCAATGGTTAACAATAGTGCAACCCACATTTTTATGTAGGAAGTAGTGGTTGTTAAACTCAATTTGCAGTGGAAATTGGTGCAGTCATTTTTCAAGGCAGTAAGATATAGTAGTTAGTTGACGTATGTAGAATTTAGTTAGTTTTTATGCCCTGAGGAGAAATTGGCCAAGAGTCCCTAAAATGGTTTGGGATGGGACTTGCAACTGGGCATAAAACAAAACCGAGACTCATATTGATGAATTGTCAACTCTGATGGATTCCTAGGATAGGATATAACCTAGAGCACCCCTCACTCCCGGGTGCCATGCCTTGGAAGTTGCTTTACTCATTGATTTCGAGAACTAGTGTTTTTCTCAGTTTGAAGCAAACCAACATTTGGATTAAGGGGTCCAATTTATGAACCTGTGCCTTAGGAGCGGATGGAAAATACAATCACCTAGTCTACGCCTAAAAAATCTTGCAGCATCTCACAAAACTCAAAAATGCTGCTCTGTTAGGTTTTTATGCCCTGAAGAGCAATTGGCAAAGAGTCCCTGAAATGGTTTGGGATGCGACTTTCAACTGGGCATATAACTAATATCAAGACTCGGATTAAGGAACCATCGACTCCAATATATTACTAGGATAGGATTTCATCTAGAGCACCCCTCACTCACGGGTTCCATGCCTCGGAAGTTACTTTAATCATTAATTTCAATAACTAGTGTTTTGCTTAGTTTGAAGCAATGCAACATTTGGATTAAGGGGTCAATTTATGAAACCATGCCTTAGGAGTGGATGGATAATTTGGTCAGCTATTCCATGCCTAAAAAATATTGCAGCATCTCATGGAACTCAAAAATGTTGCCCCATTAGTCTTTTATGCCTTGAGCGGGAATTGACCAAGAGTCCCCAAAATGGTTTGGGATGCGACTTGCAATTGGGCATAAAACGAAAACCGAGACTCATATTTAGGAACCTTCATCTCCGATGGATTCCTGGGATAGGATTTCACTTAGAGAACCCCTCACTCCCGGGTGCCATGCCTCAGAAGTTTCTTTACTCATTGATTTCAAGAACTAGTGTTTTGCTCAGTTTGAAGAAAACCAACATTTGGATTAAGGGGTCCAATTTATGAAACCATGCCTCGGGATCAAATGGAAAATATAGTCACCTAGTCCATGCCTAAACAATCTTGCAGCATCTCATGGAACTCAAAAATGCTTCTTCGTTAGGTTTTTATGCCCTGAGGTGCAATTGGCCAAGAGTCCCTGAAATGGTTTGGGATGTGACTTGCAACTGGGCATATAATGAATATCAAGACTCAGATTAAGGAACCGTTGACTCCAATGGATTATTGGGATATGATTTCATCTAGAGCATCCCTCACTCACGGGTGCCATGCCTCAGAAGTTGCTTTAATCATTGATTTCGAGAACTAATGTTTTTCTCAGTTTGAAGCAATGCAACATTTGGATTAAGGGGCCAATTTATGAAACCATGCCTCAGGAGTAGATGGATAATTTATTCACCTAGTACATGCCTAAACAAGCTTGCAACATCTCACGGAACTCAAAAATGTTTCTCCATTAGTCTTTTATGCCCTGAGCGGGAATTGGCCAAGAGTCCCTAAAATGGTTTGGGACGCGACTTGCAATTGGGCATAAAACAAAAACCAAGACTTGGATTGAGGAACCATCGTCTCTGTTGGATTCCTGGCATAGGATTTTAGCTATAAAACCCCTCTCTCCTAGTTCCAACCCCTCGAAAGTTATTTTTTTCCATCGATTTCAATAACTAGTGCTTTGATCAGTAAGAAGTAATGCAACATTTGGATTTAGGGGTCCAATTTACGAAACCATGCCTCGGGAGTGGATGGAAAATGTGGTCACCTATTCCATGCCTAAAAAAGCATGCATAATCTTATGGAGCTAAAAAATGTTGCTCTGTTAGACTTTTATGTCCCAAGGAGGAATTGCTAAGAGTCCCCGAAATGGTTTGGGATGTGACTTGCAACTGGGCATAAAACAAAAACTGAGACTTAGATTGAGGAATCGTTGACTCCGATGGATTCTTGGCATACGATTTCAGCTAGAGCACCCCTCACTCCCTGGTGCCATGCCTTAGAAGTTGCTTTACTCATTGATTTCGAGAACTAGTGTTTTGCTCAGTTTGAAGTAAACCAACATTTGGATTAAGGGGTCCAATTTATGAAACCGTGCCTTGGGAGCAGATGGAAAATATAGTCACCTAGTCCATGCCTAAAAAATATTGTAACATCTCACGAAACTCAAAAATGCTACTCCGTTAGGTTTTTATGCCCTCAGGAGCAATTGGCCAAGAGTCCCTGAAATGGTTTGGGATGCGACTTGCAACTGGGCATATAAAAAATATTGAGACTCGGATTAAGGAACCATCGACTCCGATGGATTACTGTGATAGGATTTCATCTAGATCACCCCTCACTCATGGGTTCCATGCCTCAGAATTTGCTTTAATCATTGATTTTGAGAACTAGTGTTTTGCTCAGTTTGAAGAAATGCAACATTTGGATTAAGGGGCCAATTTACGAAACCATGCCTCAGGAGAAGATGGATAATTTGGTCACCTAGTCCATGCTTAAACAAGCTTGCAACATCTCACAGAACTCAAAAATGATGCTTTGTTAGGCTTTTATGCCCCTAGGAGGAATTTCTAAGAGTCCCCGAAATGGTTTGTGATGCGACTTGCAACTAGGAATAAAATGAAAACCAAGACTCGGATTGAGGAACCGTTGACTTCGATGTGTTCCTGGCATAGGATTTTAACTAGAGAACCCCTCACTCCTGGGTGCCATGCCTCCGAAGTTTCTTTACTCATTGATTTTGAGAACTAGTGTTTTGCTCAGTTTGAAGCAAACCAACATTTGGATTAAGGGGTCCAATTTATGAAAATGTGCCTTAGGAGTGGATGGAAGATAAAGTCACCTAGTCCACACCTAAACAATCTTGCAACATCTCATTGAAATAAAAAATGTTGCTTCATTAGGTTTTTATGCCCTTAGGAGCAATTGGCCAAGATTCCCCGAAATGGTTTGGGATGCGACTTGCAACTGGGCATATAACGAATATCGAGACTCAGATTAAGGAATCGTTGACTCTGATGGATTAATGGGATAGGATTTCATCTAGATAACACCTCACTCATGGGTTCCATGTCTCAGAAGTTGCTTTAATCATTGATTTTGAGAACTAGTGTTTTGCTTAGTTTGAAGCAATGCAACATTTGGATTAATGGGACAATTTATGAAACCATGCCTCAGGAGAGGATGGATAATTTGGTGACCTATTCCATACCTAAAAAATCTTGCAGCATCTCATGAAACTAAAAAATGTTTCTCCGTTAGCCTTTTATGCCCTGAGCGAGAATTGGCCAAGAGTTCCTGAAATGGGATGCGACTTGCAACTGGGAATAAAACGAAAACCGAGACGTGGATTGTGGAACCATCGTATCTGTTGGATTCTTGGCATAGGATTTTAGCTATAACACCCCTCACTCCCAGTTCCAACTCGTCATAAGTTGTTTTTTTCATCGATTTTGACAACTAGTGCTTTGCTCAGTAAGAATCAATGCAACATTTGGATTTAGGGGTCCAATTTATGAAACCATGCCTAGGGAGTGGATGGAAAATGTGGTCACTTAGTCCATGCCTAAACAAGAATGCAAAAAGAATCTCATAGAGCTCAAAAATGCTGCTTTGTTAGGCTTTTATGCCCGAAGGAAGAATTGCCAAGAGTACCTGAAATGGTTTGGGATGCGACTTGCAACTGGGCATAAAACAAAAACCGAGACTCAGATTGAGGAACCATCGACTCCGATGGATTCCTGGCATAGGATTTCAGCTAGAACACCCCTCACTCCTAGGTTCCATGCCTCGAAAGTTGCTTATTAATTTCAAGAAATAGTGTTTTGCTTAGTATGAAGCAAACCAAGTTTTGGATTAAGGGGTCCAATTTATGAAACCATGCCTCGAGAGTGGATGGAAAATATAGTCACCTAGTCCATGCCCAAACAATCTTGCAGCATCTCACAAAACCCAAAAATGCTGCTCCGTTAGGTTTTTATGCCCTCAGGAGAAATTGGCCAAGAGTCCCTGAAATTGTTTGGGATGCGACTTGCAAATGAGCATATAATAAATATCGAGACTCGGATTAAGGAACCATTGACTCTGATGGATTACTGGGATATGATTTCATCTAGAGCACCCCTCACTCACATGTGCCATGCCTCAAAAATTGCTTTAATCATTGATTTTGAGAACTAGTGTTTTGCTCAGTTTGAAGCAATGCAACATTTGGATTAAGGGACCAATTTACGAAACCATGCCTCGGGAGAAGATGGATAATTTGGTCACCTAGTCCATGCCTAAAAAATCTTGCAACATATCATAGAACCCAAAAATGTTTCTCCGTTAGTCTTTTATGCCCTGAGCAGGAATTGAACAAGAGTCCCTGAAATGGTTTGGGATGCGACTTACAACTGTGAATAAAATGAAAACCAAGATGCGAATTGAGGAACCGTCATCTCTGTTGGATTCTTGGCATAGGATTTTAGCTAGAGAACCCCTCACTCCTAGTTCCAACCCCTCGGAAGTTGTTTTTTTCATTCATTTCGATAACTAGTGCTTTGTGCAGTTTGAAGCAATGCGACATTTGGATTAAGGGGCCAATTTAAGAAAACATGCCTCGAGAGCAGATGGATAATTTGGTCACCTATTCCATGCCTAATCAAGCTTGCAACATCTCACGGAAGTCGAAAATGTTGCTCCGTTAGTCTTTTATGCCTTGAGCGGGAATTGGCCAAGAGTACCCGAAATGGTTTGGGATGCGACTTGCAATTGGGCATAAAATGAAAACCAAGACTCGGATTGAGGAACCGTCGAATTTGATGGATTTTTGGGATAGGATTTCACCTATAGCACCCCTCACTCCTGGGTGCCATGCCTCGAAAGTTGCTTTACTCATTGATTTCGAGAACTAGTGTTTTGCTCAGTTTGAAGCAAACCAACATTTGGATTAAGGGGTCCAATTTATGAAACCATGCCTCGAGAGAGAATGGAAATATAGTCACCTAGTCCAAACCTAAAAAATCTTGCATCATCTCACGGAACTCAAAAATTCTGCTCCGTTAGGTTTTTATGCCCTTAGGAGCAATTGTCCAAGAGTCCCTAAAATGGTTTGGGATGGGACTTGCAACTGGGCATATAACGAATATTGAGACTCGGATTAAGGAATCATTGACTTCGATGAATTACTAGGAAAGGATTTCATCTAGACCACCCCTCACTCATGGGTGCCATGCCTCAGAAGTTGATTTAATCATTGATTTCAAGAACTAGTGTTTTTCTCAGTTTGAAGCAATGCAACATTTGGATTAATTGGCCAATTTACGAAACCATGCCCCGAGAGTGGATGGATAATTTGGTCACCTAGTCCATTCCTAAACAAGCTTACAGAATCTCACGAAACTCAAAAATGTTGCTCCGTTAGTCTTTTATGCCCTGAGCGGGAATTGGCGAAGAGTCCCCGAAATGGTTTGGGATGCAACTTGCAACTGGGCATAAAACAAAAACCGAGAATTGGATTGAGGAACTGTCGTCTCTGTTGGATTCCTGGCATAAGATTTTAGCTAGATCACCCCTCATTCCCAGTTCCAACCCTTCAGAAGTTGTTTTTTTCATCGATTTCGATAACTAGTGCTTTGCTCACTAACAAGCAATGCAACATTTGGATTTAGGGGTCCAATTTACGAAACCATGCCTCGGGAGCGGATGGACAACGTGGTCACCTAGTCCATACCTAAACAAGCATGCAAAATCTCATGGAGCTCAAAAATGCTGCTCCATTAGGCTTTTATGCCCCGAGGAGGAATTTCCAAGAGTCCCCGAAATGGTTTGGGATGAGACTTGCAACTGGGCATAAAACGAAAACCGAGACTCGGATTGAGGAACCATCATATTTGTTGGATTCCTGGCATAGGATTTTAGCTAAAGCACCCCTCACTCCCGGTTCATTATTGGATTCTAGTTTCCCTAAATGTTAGTTTTTAGGTTGCATGTATTACTGTCCAAGAGGTTGGGAGAATGTTGGGAGAAAGAAGAGGAACCTCACTTATTTTTGAGAAAAGGGACACAACACTCCCTATTGTAGGGGAAGGCTAGTATAAGAAGTAGAATTTACCAGATAGAGGGGGGATAAAAGTAGTCTTTTACCACTTCCAGAATGGGATCATCCTTTTTAAGTAGGACAAGGACTAAAATATCTTCAAGGGATTTTTATATATTTCCATCAAGGACATGGACAATTTTGATGTGGACAATTTTGCATGGAGGCATTTCTCCCGGACCTATTCATGAAAGATTGTGAATCTATGGTGCATGTACAAATATGTGAGATGTGGGTTTATGATAATATTTTGAATTTTTCAATAAAATTCTCCATTGACCTTGTGTAAACCATTCCATTTGGTGTTTGTTGCACTAAGTGTAAAGAACAATGTTGGAGAATTATAAGACTTAAGTTAGGTATGAGCTATTTGTTACCTCTTTATTACCCTTTATTTTAATAGTATCCATATTTTGTATTGATCAAATGAGGAATTAACCCGGAACTGATGCCATTAGACACAAACTCAATCCTAAGGCCAACTAAGGAGGAAAAACAACATACGCTAATTAATCCAGGAGTCAAGCATGCAAACAAACCTTCTCACAAAGAAGCGCTAGTTGGTGATGGAATCCAACATCGCAGAATCGATGCACGAAGGGTCTGAATTTTGGCGGGTGGGAAAGTTACATTGACAACCTGCTTAATGAACTAACATCCTAGTGCAAGTTACCTCACCGAGCAGTGGACAACCCTCCAAGGAGTTCGAGTGAGTCTAGCCAACGTCGATCCTAGGTACAACACCACCTTCTCTGTGCTGTCACCTTGTGTAGGAAGTCTAAAAGATTATGGCCTCTATGGTACCACCTACTATACCAAAGCAGAGGGGGGACAATCGATAGTCGACACCAAGACCAACAAATTAGGGTTTATTTCTCTAAGGTCCCTAATGCAACCTTGTGATTGACGCTTGTGTTAGAAGGGATTCCCAAAGTTAGTGATATAGCAACTGGATTTCACTCCCTAACTCAAGGCTTTATGTTTGTTTAGCAGCTTTGGAAAGTTATTTTCACAATCCTATTCCAAATCTCTACACCTAAGCTAAGATGGGTTTGAAGAGCCCTAGAAAAGTTTCTAGATAAATTTTAATTAGTGCTTGATTTTAGGTTATTGTTACTCAAAGGAGTGGTCATGAAACTAATGGCATTTTGACTCGACTCTTTAAACCATGCAAGAGGAAAATGAAATGCAAGAATTTCAACTTCGATGAAAACTAGCTATGGGAAGGAGCAAGAGGTTTTAAGCAAAGAAATAATTTCTTGATAGATTACTATGTGTGTAGTACTGCTAGGAAAAAAATAGAGGCGCAAAATAAATATCCATATCCATGTCACAGATAAAAATGCCACAGGAAAAAAATAGAGGCACAACCATTGAAGAGGCCACAAAAAATTACTTGTCAACAAAAGGGTCACAAGGTGGTGAGCTACATGATATCAATGGGACAAGGTAGGCATACCCATACTCGTTGACATAACTCATGATATAAATAGTGAGACAATGAATAAGTCTCGAATAGAACATCATACAAGAAACCATGGCTGAAATATATTAATATGACATAATCAGTCTCATATACATATATATGGGTGCTAAAATTTGAAGTACATCCCAACTGTGACTGAACTAAGTACATAATAAATGATGCACCCATGTTGAAGGAAGGGGGTGGAAGAGAGATGAGAAGCCCTAATAAACAAGAACGAGGCTTCAAACCCCCACATATATATTCTATCAAAATATGTGAACTACAAGTATCTGTAAGTTTTGTTGCATATGCAAATGCACTTGCTTACTTCAACACACTTTCTTTAGTGTCATTTTTACCTTGCATGCATTATTTTCTTTAGTGCTTTCATACACACAGGAAATTAAAAAAACATTGCCTTATTTTCTTTAGTTCTTTCTTCCACAGATGAGTCATCTGTCCTTAGATTTGAAAGTTCTTATTCTTCCAAAGTTAAGTAAAAAATTAGGCTTCGGCAGTTTGGCTGAACCTAGCTCATGTGGAATTATTCTTTTGAAACTAAGCATGGTTACCTTTGTTCATTGTTTTGTAGGTTATTGTGATATCCTTTACTACCTGGCTAGCATGGTTTGTAGCAGGCAAGATTGGTTCGTACCCCAAGTCTTGGATCCCTTCTTCCATGGATGAGTTTGAGATTTCTCTTCAGTTTGACATATATGTCATGGTTATAGCTTGTCCCTATGCTTTGGGCCTTGCAACACCCACTGCAGTCATGGTGGGTACTGGAGTAGGTTCCACACAAGGTGTTATCATCAAAGGGGGAAAGGTATTTGAGAGTGCACATAAAGTGAAGAGGGGTTTGTGACTATATAAGAAGAGGTGGCTATGGTGAAAGAAGAAGAGGTCGAGGTGGTCGACATGGAGGATAAGGAAACTATAAAGAGGATAAGGTGGTGGTGAAGAAACTTGGGGTTTCCCAAAGCCAACACAAACATGGGGTTTCGCTACTGCACACCAAGGCGAGTTGAAAAGATAGGCACCCAGAGGCATGGCAAGAGTTAGCGACACAAATCATGTGGGAAAAAAAATTGGGGTTTCCAGAAGGCAAGGAAGGGAAAGTTGGAAAGATCATAATTATAGTTGCTAGTTGTATAAAAATGATTATAATAATAAAGAAGAATCATAATTGCTAGCTGTATAAGTAAAACTTCAACAATAGTTGACTACTCAAACCCATATAAAAAGACATTTTGTGTTTATAACTTCAGATCATATGAGAAAGTATAAAAGTTCATTGGTCCTAGGGTACATTTCATAGGCTAGTGATATAAGGGAAATAAACCCTAGTGATTCTGATGGACCACTATATAGTAGGATTTCAAGGCCCATCTTACAACTTATGTGGTTTATTTTGTGCCCCAAGAGATTAACGCCTGCATCAACCATATGTAGTCAAGTCGTGTGTCACAAAGATAAATATTTGGTGGGATTGACACGTTGCTGCCATAACATGTTGGTGTCATAGAAAAATAAGTAGTAGATATTTGACCCAACACTATATAGGTAATAAGAGAACCATGTATATCAATGAAGAATTACAAATGTCAATATTTGATCTGGATTATTTTCGGCATGAAATGAGAGCGGAGATATAATAAAGAAATGCACAGAGATATCATAGATATTCAATAATATAACAAAAATGTATTAGATATGCAACCATAAACACAAATATACAGTAATACATGATTTCTATTAATGAAAGAAATGTACAGAGACTGTAAAATACAGAGTGAAAGACTCGCTAGAATGGTGGCAGCTTATCTCTAAGAAGAGATGTGACGGCTACTCGCATTCGCAAGAAGATGATTACAATGAGGCTTTGAAGGCCTTTTTACAATAAACGGGAATGCCAAAAGTCCTAGACATCGAAAAATCTAACCCTAGGAGATGAAGCGCCAGAAGTCATGTGGGCCCCGTTTGGGTAAGTTAGTACATCAACTTCCCGGGGTTGTAACTTTTGCATACGATCTCCGTTTTAGGCGTATGATAGCTCGCTGGAAAGGTATCGTTGATGAGATTCATTTTGGGGGATAAATCATGCCTTTGGATATCATTGAGAACCTTGATCTTGAAAAAACTTCATTTAGGCCCTCAAAATGGCCCCAGAAGTTAAAAATTGCTAAAATTGCCAGAAAGCTATTTTGAGCCAATTGGAAAAGGTGGGTGTCCACCGATATCCACCTGGATCAATATTTCAATTCAGTGAGGGTTTCTGAAGTAGTAGTAACCAGAGTTAGTACCATTCTTGATGAAAACATTTCAAAATAATAATTTGGTGATTACAAGTGGTGAGCTCTCTGCCTGAGTGAAATGAAGACCTTTCTCGTGCTGCAGAAACCTTAGCTAATATGAGACATCGCCTGTTTGTTGTTGGTGAAGTTTCATAGTTTGAAATGGTGAAAATGCAAATAACGACTATTTATTCCATGAGTAATGACAACTATACTTAGTTTTTGAGTTGGTTACCTCATTTTTATGATGAGGTTCTTCATGAGCTGGATCAATAATAGAAATGGTGCATGACTGCATTTCTAGAGAAGTATAAGTTGCTAGTACCAAATTTGTTGATTGAGACAATGTCAATGATATCTGCGAGATTTGTTTCTCATATTGATGGTACACTTGGGGAAGCCTCGATTGGGATAAGGACTTTTATAGGAGTATTATCGCATTTATCACCTGGAGAGACCTTAATAAGTATTGGAGTTAAGACTAAAAATCTTGAGACATTAATTGAATTGCATAATATGACTGGAGCTTTTGCTAGAAATATTAATCACTTGTTTGCAGTTGCTGATATAGCAATTTTGAAAAATACTTTAAGGGCTTTTTATTCACCATATGAGAGTTATAAATAGAGGTATGGTGAATTGGAACATGTAATTCTTTTGTCTGATATTGTTTCTCTAAAATTGCGAGGATTTGTTCCTCGTGGTGTGGGTGTTCAACGAGTTTAGCTTAGTGAGACAGTAAGGAGGATGGAAGAATTTATTCCACAAGTGACTGCCTTACTTGAAGTAGCTATTGAGAGGTGCATAAGTTTCACAGGGAGTTTCAAAGCAGAGGCACTTATTCGTACATTAGATGATACAATGATTCATTACCTAGCAATGGTACATGAAACATTAAAATCATTATGGTTTGTATATGGAATTGATCATTCTACACACAATGATGCTATTGGAATAAGAAAGGAGTCTAGAATTTAATTAAAGTGTCGAGAACATATCTTTTTCTTTGATTTACTTGGTAAACTAGTAACATAACTGAAGAGAATGTCAACAATGGCAAAACAAAGTTCTGGATAGGACTTTTGTTTTTTAGAGTCTCAAGCTTTTGGACATAGTTCCTCCAACTATTTTGCAAGAAAGCGTGCCTCATTTATATAGGAAAGATGACATGGACGTAGGAGGAGATATGAATTCCCTTGTAGTTGGAATTTACATGGGCCCTATATTAGAACCCCCATCATATATTAGAAACCCAAAACTGTGTCCAAAGAATCGCTCATGCATAAACAAACCATTTTGACATATTAAATTACCCTAGAAAAATTAAAATGCAGAGGTTCTCACCTAGTTTGGTAGCATTGTTGGTGGGCTTGTGTTCTCGCAGAGGTTCTTAGCAGTAATCACTTGTGCTATGGCTGGATAGGACCTCCTTGATGGTGGGCTTGTGTGGGAACGATGGTGGGCGACCTGTCTCCTTGTTGCAGTAATCTCTCACGCTATGTCTGGATAGGGCCTCCTCGATGGTGGGCTCGTGTGGGAACGATGGTGGTCCTATCTCCTTGTTGCAGTAATCGCTCACGCTATGGCTGGATAGGGCCTCCTCGATGGTGGGATCTTGTCTCCTTGTTGTAGTCTCGAGTGAGTGCGTGCAAATATCTTCAAAAATAGTGAGTGAGCATGAATATCTTCAAACAAAGTTTTTGTCTCTCTATTTTGGTTTTGTTACATTTATTTTTTGTT